>BLKR01005766.1:0-72828 GCA_011170035.1 Teleogryllus occipitalis | reverse complement strand
TCACAATGATTTGCAGTAAATATATAATGATTTCGCAGTATTATTTTACTAATGTAATTGTTGTTATAAAAAATTATGTTAATGAAGATTTACAAATTTGGAATCTTAAAACCGTTGGGGGCGGGATGTTTATTTAGCGGATAAACCCGTAAGGTCCTGTACAATTTCCATTCTTAATCTCGGACGCGCTAGAACTCATAATTCTACTTAATATAGTATAAGAGCTTCTTTAGGAATCCCAGAGCTCATGTAAACGTTCACAGATTGCACTTGCCTCGCATATATTGCACGAATTTTTAACTGCCTAAGTCGTGAAATAAGTAAAAAACAACTCGAGGGCGCGGATAGATTTATTACCCTAGTTGTTGATAAGTTATATTTACAGTGTCAACGCTGTTTTCGTTATTGTGTTATAGATTAACTGTTGCATTAATATTATAAAATATCTGAGAGCGTGTTTTATTTTGTTAACAGACTAAGATTACATAATGTTTTGGTTGTTCGTTAAAGAAATCGTTACGTACAAGGAAAATCGCTTTCACCACCAAACGCATTTGCGTTTGCATTTGCATACAGATGCCAAAATCCTGTTGCTGGTATATAACTCAAACTTTTTCTCCAAAATCTTCCAAACAGTCTTCCAACCTTCCACATCAATCACCGAAACATTACCATTATATCCGAGTCTCACACAGCTCAAACGGGTAAAATATAGAAATTGTACTACAGTAATTCTTAAAACGAATATGTGAATGTTCGTACGTAAGAAAGCAACAGTGCGCACCGCTACAACCAGCGTCTTATTCGCTTCACTTATTTCGCAGAACTGATAAGGATTGTGTAGGCTTGGGCAAAATAATATTAACTTAGTATTTATATATATATATATATATATATATATATATATATATATATATATATATATATATATATATATATGGTCTTAATGTGATTAAACCAAAACATCAGCGAAAGTACAGACAAAAATCAGGCAAATCTGGGTTAATGTTTTCACAAATTTTGGAATGAAAGCAAAAATAAGATCCACGAATGTTAATTTTATTAAAGTATTTTAAGTATTTCTTTTTTAAATACACATATTGTAGGTATTTAAATACATCTCCAAAATACATGTCCTAAAACTCGAAAATATAAAATGTTTTTAAAATACCTACTTCATTTACAAGTAAATTGCCCAGCCCTGGAATTATGGATAGTTATTAAGTTGAATCATATGAGAAAGCATTGTTAATAGGATATATCCATGTATGGAAAAGAGTGATATTATAGAAAAACGGGAATACGTTCAACTCTTCCGGAGTAACGCCGTGTTAACATCAAACGCTGATCTTAATGACGCAGATTTCTGCGTCAATAACCCTAGTTTGTTTCGACTTCCAATCCCGTAAGACAAGGCGCTTTTCCATTAGCCCCCTTTAAACCTGGGTAACGTCTACTACGGTAACCACTTTTATTTATAGGCTTGGCATCGAAACGGTCGTAAGGCGTAGTGATTTCACGATGGTCAATCTTCACAGAGGTGCCAAATGTCACGGGATAGAAGTACGGAACTACCGCGAAAATTAGTATAATTGTGACCTGCACCACCTCAGATATCAGTTGAGCTTCTGTCAATTAAGTAAATCGTCATCTACCGCTGTGTTGGTCACGCGATTGTAACGACCCGAAATTGAACACAGGATATGAGTCGGCACTATACACATGAAACATTCGATTTCGGAAGTCGTTGTATCACTTAACATTCCCCGCTCGACTGTGTCAATAAGGAAAACGACTACTAATGCATTAGGATATTTTCCTCATCAAGGTCAGCGCAATAGCTGCTCAGGTGTGGTGAATGACCGCGATCGGCGATCTCTAAGCACAATCGCCCGTGCGAACCAACACGCAACACTGCGTGAAATGACAGTAAAATTACGCAGAATGTACCAGAAATAAGTCTGGAATGCCGGTGCACCTCATTTTGATGTATGGGTGTCTCAGACCAAACTTCTAGGACATACAGGGTGTCAAGGATGATTTTTCTAAATGATAATGTGGTAGGTTAAATTCATGAAATATCATAAGGCAGTTACATAGGGTCATTTCATGCCAAGTGGTCAAGGACTCCTCGCGCTACCATACTTTTCCCCATAGCACGTCATACGCAGTTTTAACTGTTTTTGACGTAAAATATATTTTAAATATATTTTACCACCTAGGTTTTTATGTCTCAAAACAATTCTGTGAACATGTGACTTTAGGGTGAACAACATTTTGAGAACAGCGGAGTGTTTCACCCCTTGCAGCGTACGACTACAAGAATTTCGCAATATTCGGATACACTATTTCCTTGTCCCTTATTGCTAAACAATGTTTCATATAGTATGCTATTGCGTTTATCGCTATACTGAGCTTACTTGTACAACTTTTTGTGCTATATTACATGAAACTATAATATAGTTTGGTTGTATTAACACACAGAGGGTATATTGCAAAACTAAACTAGTGCGCTACCTCAGTGCATATTTTCAGTGCATTATTTCTAAATTTGCAATTTTTGAAAATTCAGGGTGTTCAACGAAAATGAGACTCGCGCCATTCTTCTAAGCATTCCTTCTGCTATCCGCGAAAACAGTTTCAAGAAAAAAATTGAAGCGGTTTATGAGAATTTTTTTAGAAATTTCATAAATTTCAGACAAATTATGAAATTTACTAGTTTTTTTTAACTGTACATGACCTTTTCTATAGAGCTGATTTTTTTACAACAGACTCTGTCTAAGGCAAAAACGTATCTTAAATTTTGTAGTTTTGATATGTTAACTTTTTGCAGTATTTTTAAAATACGAAAGTTCGCCAGAAATTCAACTAGCACCGTATTTTTACCGTCCCTTGATACATATGAGGAGAAAATTTGAAGAAAAGAATTGGTGTGGTTTTTGAGACAAAATTGTGAAAAAATAAAAATTGCCTAAATTACGCGAAAACTACTAAAATGTTCGAAAAATCGAGCATGACCTTATTCGAAGATATCTTTAAAGAACAGATTTCATTACGAAAAAATTTCTATCTTCAATATTTTAGTTCTAGGAAGATGCCCCCCAAAAAATTGCACTTTCATAATTTTCGAAAAATCTGGGATTTCAAGGAACTTGAGACCTGCACTATTCCTTTACTCTATCGGAGTCCCTATCCAAGTGTCCTTTACCCTATCCGAGGACAAAATGGCACAAAGAAATCTTGCGCCATTTTTGAGAAATTTTGAAATGTTTTGAGGCTTCATATAAAGTACCCTCAAAATCGAAATATGCGGTTGAAACTCCCAATGTCTTGAGATCGTTTCAATTGATCGGGGAATATCAATTTTGGAGAAGATTCAGAATCTTTCGATGACCACAGACGGACAGACATACATACATTTGTTTTTCCGCCAATCGATTTTTTAGTATCAATGACCCACACAACATGGATTCCGGCTGCACTAAGTGTTAGAGGAAGTAATTTACTATGAAGAGGAACATAGTTTATCCACTTTTTCGTTACTAGGACCCGGCACTTCGTTTTTCCGCCGAAAATTCGCAGTTTTCCGGCGGACGATTACATAACTTTCTCTTCTTACGAAGTGCGAGAAAGTAAAAGTAGTGTTAAAATTCCATAGTAATATTGAATATTTAAATTAATCTTCCAGGCTGGACGGCCGTGGTCTAATGGAAATCGTATTTCCAGACGTTTCGTCAACAAGTGATCCTCTTCCGGGTCAATGACCCCCATCTCGATCAGGTTTTTGTCCAGTTTCCCTGATCCATTGAGCAAATGCTGAGATGGTCCCTTGATTTGCTTCTGGACGTAAATGTAGCTTCACTATGCGCACGTTTTGTTGAACTTTCCTTTGCTTGTAGTGGTAGTAGAGCTTAGGGTGAGTTTCTATTTTGTTAACAATACAGAAAAATCAAGTCTGTTCGTTTATTTACCGTTAAAAATAAGGTTTCTATAATTTGGCAACGAAAATATCTAGTGTTTTAAATGTTAATCTCTCGCTTTTTAAAATTTGTTGTTGTTGTTATTGTTATTATTATTATTATTATTATTAATCTTTCAACTATTAATAGTTAAATTGTTGGGAAAGGATTCTGAAACTCAAGAAAGCATGCGCAGATGATTTTCTCCCCCATACGTCACATACAGTTTTTGACTAAATAAATAAATAAAAAATAAATAAAAAAGTGCGGCAGACATCAGTGACGGAGTGGTCGTGGACGAATTACCCTTCCAGACAGTTCGTAGGGGACTGACGAGCTATCTGTTCACAAATTTTCACACAACTTCACAAAAGTTCCTTTGAGACGTGTGCGACTCGCGCGGGGCACTTCTCCAGAATTAGAGCACTTTCATAGAATAACTTACAGCCTCTGATTGTTAGGCAACTGGTATGGTAAACTTTCCTTTCCATCACATAACGATATCACTAAAACTATTTTATTTCGACGTAACTTGAATGGCATGAATGTGCCTCTGCCACCTGTAGGTGTACTTGTGGATCCATAATATGTATACCATTGTATACATACCATTGTACATATTACCATTGTATTTGTGGATCACTATAATTTAAGCAGGATTCACCCTTCGTTTCAGAAGCGACAAAGTAAAAGTTTGTTTTCAAAAGTTTGGGACTCCTCGCTCTCGAATGTGCCGCTTCCAGAACGGCAGGCCAACAGCATTCTTCTCACTTAGTCCGCATATACGAATTTTACGAATTACGAAACAGGGCGGAATGACTACTGTTTTATGTCGCTTTCTTGTAATACTAAAAGCAAATCCACCGCAGTACACAAAATAAATTGTGGCGACTGCCATTCTACAGAGAGGTCTGTAAGGTCCCCACTCCATGTTCATCGCCGTTTCCTCATCTACCTCACTTCCGCTCCCAGCGCCCGCGCGTCGCAGCGCCATATCTCAGCTACGGGACGTAGAGGCCAAATGTCGCTTCTAGCTGCACACGTTTTATTGTGCTCCTCTTTTACTTGAGCAGGGAAGATTGCGCAGGGTGTTGTTATTTTATCAGTACTATAAAATCTAAAATCAATCTGTATTCCGTTTGCCGTTGCGAATACGTTTACGATTACGGTGACAATTTCTAATTTTGAAACTCTCATTATTACATTTATTCATAATTCAGCTAGTGTATACACGCTGTATAGCAAAAGAGAGCGGTAGAAATTCAGCAGCTCAAGAAAACGTGCGCAGATTATACTTTTCCCCTACTCATCACATACATTTTTTTCACTGTTTTGTCGATATATAATTTTAATTTAACTTAAATTAAATTAAAATAAAAAAAACTAGCAAGGCTTCTGATGTCGGGTTCTGGTTGCGTCTATGATCGCGAATGTTTGTTATGGGTGCGCATAGATCGGCGACGCAAGAGTGAATTGTGGGAACATCTCAGAGATCACCTTAAAGGCCGATCCACACAGTGCAGTTTTACACGTTACACAAGGCAGATTGGATGCACAGAAAACGGGCAGTCCAGACCGCGATTTATCCATGAAAACTTTTGAGCATGTTCCTAATTTTTAATGCAGAAAACTTACAATTTGAATCAAGCGCCTCTAGCGGCAAAATCGATCACTAACGGATTTGTTTACCCGACGACGGCAATCGGGCATTTCATTTTGTAGTTAGGTGTGTCATGGTACGATTGTTTGAAGTGATATTGTAATAAACTACCTCTTTCCCTATTCCCGCCTTTCTATTTTTCTTCTCTATGTTCTTCATGGTTAATTAATACTTAATAAAGATCGCACCCAGAACGCACGGACAGTCCGTGGTCCGTGAACAGTTGTTTCCCGGTAGACGGCGTTCTGTGTTCCCAGCGGCATCTTGTGGCGATTCACACAGAAATCATTTAGAAAATGTGGAGGCCGTGTATGCGCGACTTTTGGCTTTTATGTTTGTAATTTGGGATCTTGAGCGTTTTGTACAGAGACTATGAGAATCTCTACGAAAACAGTACTGTGTATACCGACCTTAAAAGGTTTTCTACTGGTACGGCACCATAGAGACAATCACTGCATTACTTGTGAAAGACATTCATTTCGCGACCAGTTGTGGGGGACATCAACTCTTTTTCCTATACTTCTTTTGAATATTAATTTCCAAGGTGATACACGCGAAACTTTGCGTGACTACAAATCACACATGGGGCGTGTTTCAGTTAAAAAGTTAAAATATGCCCAATATTTCTTCCCAACATGCGAAGAAGGAGCATGACGACCTACACGACGACTACACTGACGGGACTAATGAACATAGCAATTGATGTGCCCGAAAACAAGTAATCACTCAACCCTCTGACCAATACACTACCCAAGTGACCAATGATGTGAATGGTTTCCTAGGACTGATTTATTTACTGTTATTTCATACTAAATGTCCCTCCTTGACATCTTGTTGGACACGCTATTACGATGGATAAAATTGCTTAACCATGAAGACGACAGTAAATGAATGAATGTGTCAAGAACTATGGAGGTAACAATGAGCGATGGCAATAAGCAATATTTGTATATTCAAGAAAAAACATTGAAATAACAAGCAGAAACAGAATACTCGTTACCAATTCAAATGTGTTTAGATAATTCACATTTAAGAGCATTAAATTAATTTGGGCGTTTATGACAATTGTATCAAAATTTTACAATTCAAGTTATAAAATTGACGTAATGCTTGTATGCTTTCTATTTTTAACGAAGCAATTTTGCCCTTTTATTCACTATTTTGCGAGTCATTTGCAAGGACACATAGAATTGTTCCAAATTTCACATGCGCAGAGAAACGTAGCGCGTGTCAAGTCGGAAAATTAAAACCACCAAACTTAATCGTCATTCATGGACATGGTCGTCTTTTTTTGCGGCGGGGGGGGGGGGAGGAGGGTCAACACTACAGTTCATTTAGAAAGCAGCATTTTCTTTTTTGCACAGACTCATTGTTGGCTAAAATAAAATAATATTTACTAACGTAACTACAGAAAAAGTAGCATATGTGAAAAATAAACTTGTGAGATAAAGTTAGTTTACTTTATGATGAGAGCAGTTAAATTTCACTTTAGTTCCGTGTTAACATAAATGTTTTCACTCACACTGCAGTTTAATCTACAAATGTATTTAACACATCACTTTGTCTCTGGCGTAGATTAAATGATACGACATGATTATTTGTTACATAACCAAACTAAAATATTTATCCAACATTGTCCGGTACAGTGCACGTTCACCCAATTTTTTCTTAATATTAAATATCCAGAATACGGAAACGAGAGGAAAAAAATAGCATTTCAATGAAAAGTTGCAAGTTTTCTGAAAACAATGAAAAACAATAAATATGTCTTAAAGTTAAAAATGACGTTGGTAGGCAATCAGAGATTTGATAAAAAGAATACGAAAATTGTACTTAAATTCTTCGCCGTATGAATTTCACTTATTATTATTATTATTATTATTATTATTATTATTATTATTATTATTATTATTATTATTATTATTTTATCATCATCTGCTGCTGCTGCAGCAATACATTTGATATATTGAAATCATGGTTCAAGACTGATACAGCTCATTTACACAATTGCGAAATTTTATAAATTTGGTAATATCTACTGATCCAAGGAAGTTGAAAAGTGACCTTCACTCCTCTTATTGTATATGACTGTATAATATATTATCAAACGCTTGACATTATAACACGAAACTCATGACTACATATCTGGCGAAGCACACAATACTGATGGTAATATGCGTTCATCGCAATGATTTTCATTACTTCATTTATAAGTTATAAATTACATCACATGTGTGCTTATTTTAATATTCGTTCTTCTACAATTCAAATTAAATTCCACAGGTAAAACTGTCAGCAACGAAATGGCTCCTGATTTTCTCAAACATACGGGATCATTCTATTTAGTAAAAATAACCTGAGATATAGCATAATATTCTGGAGAAGCTCATTCTGTAGTACCCAGACATTTAGATAGCAAAAGAAAATTTTGGGATAGTGAAAAAATGCCACCCATATGAGTCCTGCAAGCCTCTTTTCATTGAGCTAATATTTTCAAATGTTGCTAATATCAGGTCTTTATATATTATTATTATTATTATTATTATTATTATTATTATTATTATTATTATTATTATTATTATTATTATTATTATTATTATTATTATTATTATTACTATTATTATTATTATTATTTTAACTTTCATTCATCTTTCATCGATTTATAGTTAAAATGTTAGGATGGGATTCTGGAACTCAAGAAAACGTGCACAGATCATCTTACCCATTCATCATATACAGTTTTTAGTTTTTTTTACATAACAAATGAAATCAATCGTATTGTGGATATCTGTACGTAAACCTACCTGTACTGGGTACAGTTCTGTTAAAATTTGTGAGTGAACTTGAAAGTGAAAGTTAAGCAAGAGATGCGGTGAACCCGATCAGGTAAAAGTTAAACACGAACCGTGCGAATTTGGACAGGCAAACGGGCTCGTGCTACGAGTGTTTACCCCTTAAATATAGACTTTTTCAGAAAAGAGCCTGGCGCTGGAGAAAGTACGCTCATCCTTCGATTCTTCGGACCTCCCTTTCATGGACTGTAAAAAAAGCGGACAAATTCACGTCTCTTTAAATTTTAAGAAATTGAATTAACTGTAAAATATTGTACATTTAGTGTTTACAGGTACTTCACAATGTCAGATTGGATACGTAGCTGGATAGTCTTTCTGATTAAATATAAATCAGTCAAATTTAACCACTCACTGGAGAATTTTAGTGGCTGGCTGCTCTGATTGGTAGTTTTCCATGGTTTTTCCGATTAGAAAGAGACGAATGCTATAGAAGTATCTTGACAAATGGGGCGTGGACCGCGTGTGATATTTCCTTCCTCGTCTTTGTCCCTTCCTTCCCCCTGCACAAAATCATTTACACTTACATGGACTACACTACCACTCATGTGAAACCAGTGGAAGGATCAGAGCTTGTTCCGTCTGGGGCAGAGCCCCGATGGGAAAATACCGAGAGGAATAAATCCAAAATTTACGTGTAAGTCGGCGCCGGATCTCACGTTCTAGCTGAGCAACACCGCTACCTCCTAGGATATAACATCACTACACATACAACACTAACGACTATAGTAGTTAACGTGCTCAGAAACATTAAATAATCAATCATTGATGAAAAGTACAGTACGGTATTTATGCGCATGTTTGTAAGTAGGTTTAGCAACTCCTAACATAACCTAACTTTAGTGACAGGGACAATCAGCGTTATCAGTGCGATGCTGTTTGACCACACCGAGACGACGACTGAGTTAATTTTTATTTTCTTCGAAATATACTCATGACTATGACTCCTCTTGTAAAAGGACGCCTCATTGCCTCGTTTGTGTGGCATTGGACCCACTGCCAACAGGGTGTCGGGCTCGCGTGCGAACGGGGTCGCGTGCGCGCGTAGGGAGGGGGAGGGGCGGTGGTGAGGAGGGACGGGGCGGGGCGGGGGCGGAGGCCGCAGCTGCCTCCATGCCGTGGCGCACTCTCCCTGAGCGGAAGCGGCAAACGGAACAAGACGGATTTTGATCATCGAAAATCTACAACGCCATAAAGGTAACGTGAGCAAAAGGAGCGCGGGAACGGAATGTGGACAACGGGGCGCTCGTAAAAAGCCGGATAATCAGCGACTGCAATGCAAACGCAAAGCGCGCCGGCAACGCGGATGTTATTTCCGGGGGAACGATCACGAAGGAAATGTATCTGCGACTTATGAATAGAACATTGAGCACGCTGCAATTTGTTTTTACGAACTCTCTAACTCGCTGCCTACCCAAAGGAACATCAAATTGTGAAACGTGCTCGTGAAAAGGGAAATTATAGCATCACACCTAGCAATTTTTATGAAGGTGTTTGATGCAAATTCATTTTACTCCCTTTTCTGACTCCATCCAAATACCATGGTATCTTTCCGTCCTCTTAATAGACACAAGAAATTGAATTGAACTATAAAAAAATGTCACGCAAATTACAATTAGTAATATGTTCAGTGTTTATTTTGTTCTGAAATTGAATTCCATTTCTATGTTAGGTGTAATTATGTATGTTTTGGTGCTTCAGAAAATATGCATGCACTGGGAGTGAAGGTAAAAACATAATTTTAAACAATCAGCTGTGGGATTTGTTAAGAGAACTTATTGCACCTTCTTTGTTTATTTTACGTCTTATGTAGGGGTTAGTACGTCCTCTGCAAGTAATTACAATAATTAGTGATGCAGAGGCTTCACACAGGAGCTTAGCGGAGCGTGCAAGTACACTGAGCCATACACTGCGGGTTCGCGTTCCGCGTAAAGCTTGGTGTTTCCCACCCATGAGTTGAGAATGAGAGATGGCGTAGTAATAAAACGAAAACTAATTTACAAGGAGAGCTGATGTGAACCCGTTTTCTCTGACGTAACCTCTGACTCGTGTAGCTTGTATTCGAAGAAGGGGGTGATGATCAGTTGGATGCCGCAAAACCTCACTGGAGTTCTACCAACGACAGCGCAATTATATTATGAATAGACTGAGAACTCTCGTATGGGTATAGTGCGAGAACTCTCGTATGGGTTCCAAATTCCACCCTTTTCCCCATATTCCTTTTCGATATTAGCAGAGAAAGTGGTTAAAGAAACGTGTTTATTTGTTAAAAAAATGTAAGGTAACTTCAATTTTAGAATTTAAAATAAAAATAAGAAACCGTGAAAGGCTTATTCAGTATTATATTGTTCTTGGAACAATTCATAACACGTCCTTAAAAACAATATTTGAAGTAATTATACAATATTTCTTGACAGTTAGCTATTAGTTTTCCTTGACAGTCACAAAAATATTACGAAAGCTTTTTACTCTCGAGAAAGCTACTGAAAGTTGTCCCTGCGAAAATATAGGATCAGGCAAGATTACCCTACTCTTTGGAATATTATTTATCATTATTACCGAACTGAGCGGAACAATCGTGCAATTTAATCGCCTATAATGTCAAGTAATTCGTTTCATGTCACACACAGTTGCAGATTCTGCAAGTCTCTGAACAGGTGGTGTAGTATCGAGAAGCGCCGGATCAGCAAAATGTAACAATGTCCTAGAAGCTCTTGTCCTATAGATTGCGTTGCGAAGAAAGTTCCTTCGTAGCCTTCGGTTTCAAACTTCCCGATTTTAAGGCCCTAGAACGTTTCTTCTAGGAGTTATTGAACTAAATAAATTTCAATAATGCTGCCTGATTGTTGCATTTGCATTTGGCATAAATATTTAGACTATTTTTCCAACAAATCCTTCATATTTTCAAAGTTAAAGTGCAAAACGTCACGTCTCCGTGAAGTTCTCTTTCATTGGAGACCTCATTTATGAAGATCGGTCGCGTATGCACAAAGCTCATCTATACTACTGAAATAATATTGGAGAGAATTTTATATAATATAAACAATAAAACATGAGATGAAGACGCAGTCTGAACTATCATATGCTGTACTAAATATATTTCCACATATTTTCAATGATTAATAAATCGATCTATTTGATAATAAATTTTACTTGCTTGCATGTAACACCTAGATATTTTACTAACGTGCTCAAAAGAGCATTTACAGTACTAAATGTTGCCAGAGAATAGTCCTCCTAGATTTCTTGCAAATGGTTCAACTTGTCCAAGATATAAATTAATTTGTTAAAATTACTAATCACTCTAGGGGAAAGTATTATTTCACAGCTTTTTCATGCAAATCATGAGCGACCACGCTGACTTGAAAATTTCATCGAATCACAGCTGATAAAGAAAATACTGACACAAGTAAAACCGAATCCAATCCTAACAAGACACAGTCTTCACTCTTCGTTGTACACAATCGTGCATGCTTTAAAAATATTGTTTTTTTCTTATTCTTGAAGAAGAACATCACAACATGTAAGAACCCTCATTTCATCATAGTTTGATTAAGTTTCTAAGCTCTCTGATAATGCCCATCATTAATTTTTTTGAGCCTTCTGCCTCATCTTTTGGATTACACGCACAACACTCTGGCAATTTCGTGGAGATGGTTCCTTCCTTGAATTTCAGTCGTTCCATAGTACACTGTAGCTTCTTTCGTGACTTTTCATCATAGTATAAGGAGTTGCAACGAATTCCCCTTTCATCGAAGTGAAGTGCAGCCACCTTCAAAGAAATGAAATCGAATAAACAAAGTAAAACTATTACTTCTCTTAAATGACGTATGTCTTTTAAATCAACCACACCAGAAAAAATAAACAGTATTGTGAAATAAATATAGGTCTTTGCTTTCATAACATTTCATTTTTACTTCATGTTTTCAACAAAAATATTTTCCCCTCTTGAACTGCAGTGTCCATGAATGTATACTGAATTAAATTTGCATAGTTTAAAATTTGAGGGGTGAGCGACAAAAACGGATCAAATGATTTTGATTAAGAACAAAACGAAGGTTTATTTTATTTTAATAGTTTATTACCTTTTAGTGATAAGTAGATATGATGTAGTACCATACCAAGTGCATGAATACTCTATGGTATACCACAAAGTTTTCGCAAAAAGAAATGAATGTCAAGACTTGCATTCGATAAATGAACGGTTGCACTAGACACATAAAAACCAATCTTCATCGGCATCAAGCAACTATTAATACTTCTAATTGTTGCTGCGAGAGTATTTAGGTGTATTTTCATAATCTTGAATTAATGATTATTCAAAAAAAGCTCATCAATCGGCGTAAGCCATGGTGTACGCAGAAAGCATACATATGTGTGTGTATGTATATATATATATATAAGTTGGAGAAATCTAAGCGTTCTAAACGTGACGTCACAAACAAAGATTGCCTCCAGCGCCGAGTAATATAGTTAGTATTGGATAATATCGATAAGCGCCGGACCAACAAAAATGAAAAAGAATGTCCAAAGTATCTTATCCTGTACATTATGTTGCGAGAAACGTTTCTTTGAGACCTTTGACCTCATTATTTTAAGTTTCAAGACTCTAAAGCGCCTCGTTTAGGAGTTATTTAACAATATATCTGTCCGTGTGTTGCGGGTTGCATTTCACACGAATATTTTTTAACTGCGTTTTCTTAAACAAATCCATCACATTTTCAAAATCAAGGAGCAATTCTTCACGTCTCCTGAAGTTCTCTTTCTTTATATGCATCTTTTCTAAAAATTGGTAGCCTGTGAGATCCGCAAAACGTATGTATACTACTGACATAGTTTAGGAGAATGTGCTAAAATTAGAGTTCACAAGCAAAGCAATAGACCACTTCATAACTTCAAGAATCAGTGGAAGCTATGTAAGCGTATAGTTTATTGAGTAAGTCCGGTTCAAATAATGTGTTGACGTTGTGGAATGTCTCCGATGCATTATTGGAAAGTTTAAACTAGTCAAGAAATGGGGGCATTTCACTTATTTCCATGGTTAAACTACTATCACACGACACGCTAAAACTATATTGGTTCATTGATCACATGGACGGAAACTTACCCGTAATTTTTTAACATTTATTAGTGGTATGGCAAAGTTTGAATATTCCACTCATTTCGAAAATCATTTCACGTGCAAATACTTGATAATTAGAAACTTGTCATGCTACAATAGTGCATTCTTTGTCGCATTGTTTGTAATGGTCACTTTATATTACGCGAAAACTACCTCTGTTTACAAAAAAGTACACGACTGGACAAAATTGTACTTATTTAAATATATAATTATGTGGAGTGTCAATAAAAATATATGTATCCCCAATATTGTTGTGTAGGAAAATGTCGAAAAAATTCTGAACTTTCGGAATTTTGAAAATTCACAGAATTTGACGAAAATAGGCCACCACCATTTTTATAAACTTTCTTAGAAGAAAATGAATACAAAAATTTAAAACTATTTTTAGAAAATTTTGAAAGTATTAATGTTGCATGTAATATACCTCCAAAAATTAAATTATTCATTTCAAATTTACAGATCGAGCGGAGATTGCCAATTTTGGTGAAAATCGTCTGAACGATTTTTGAGCAATTGTCCACAGAGCTTTTGCCGTAAACCATTTTTCTGTGTGAAGGACATACCAAACATGGATTCTGACTACACAATGTATTAGGGAAAGTAAAGTTCTGGACAAAGGAGCAAGAATTATGTAGATTTCGGTATAAGGAATCTAGAAGATTTTTGTCTAAAAATAGCCACTTTCCGCTGCAGTAATACATTTCCTCTTTACTCTGCAAGTGCGTGTCCCAGGAGGAGTAATTTAGCCAGGATGAAATTGAAATTTATGACACTTTCATATTTTGAAAATTAGCTTTCAAATTTAGTTATTAATACCATTGTCTTTATTGCTACGATTATACGGTTAGTATCAAAGAGGTAATTGCCTCTTAACTTTTAGTCCTATTAATTATCCGCGCTTTTAACACTATCCCCTAATTACTCAATTTTCGTCTTGAAACAATACTCAAATATGTTCTATAAGAGATTTTTTTTCTTTACCCTTGACATTTAGTAATAACAAAAACACATTAAGTAATCACAATAACGAGTAAATATAATTTGAACTATCAATAGTATTTGTGAAACAACAAACGTATCGGTACTAGAATTTCCAAAAATATAAGTGAGCTTCAACTTACTCTTTAGAAAAAGTAAAAATGTATTTCATTTTCACCAAAGATAATAAAACACATAGATACACCTTTTAATCTGAGGATCATCTACAACACTAACAATGGCCGAAATCAAATTTCAGCTGCTAACTACTAACCTCTCCCATTACAAACTCACCGGTCATAATTTTTCCTTTTTGCCCCTATCCGCAACCCGTCATTCTTCACCAGTCGTCGCAATCGCCCCCTACTCTCAACCACTTACGTAAGATCGATTGATTGATTTTCTACCGGAGCGTCAACTGCTTTGGCCATTAGTCCCTTAAGTGTACTGCATGTTTTTTCTCGGGAGATGGTGGTGATCTTCCCCCGCTGAATTGCGAGATCCGGCGCCGACCTACCGTCGGCTAGTGGGGTTTCCCCGTAACCAGGACTCTCTCACCAGCGGGGCACCGCCCCAGCCGGGACAAGCTCTAAGCTCCCGACTGGTCTCCCGGAATATGTGGCAGTGTACTGTATGTTAGAGTAAGTGTGTGTGTGTGTGTGTGGAAGGAGAGAGAAGATATGACAAGGAAGAGGAAGGAAAGATCGCTCGCGGTCCGTGGCCCGTTTGGTAAGGTACTGCTCCGGCATTCGCCTGGTGTTGATCGGACAAACCACGGAAAACTAACGATCAGAGCAGCCAGCCGCTAGAATTCTCTTCCAGACAGCGACTAAATTCGACCTAGCTAAAAAGCATGTGTCGAAAATCCTGCCGCCATCACTTACGTAAGAATCGACAATGAAATGTAAACAGTGTTGAAATTCTTGATTTTCCTGAACTGTGTGAAATTCATAGACAACCTCGCGAGACTAAGCATATGCCTCTTCAAAGGCACCTTATAGTCTCCTTGAAGGTTTCATTGGGAAAAGTGCATTGAATTTGGCGACACCTATGTCGTTTGGCCCTCCTAAGTTTCACACAGGCAACCACCACTCCCGCTACCCACTTCTCATCCGCTACTCGCCCGTCGCCACTCCATCTCACTGGCCAGGAATTGCCACTGCTCGTTGCCAGTCGCATTCAATTTGGCAAAGCCGACCTCGTTCGGTTCCCAATTCCATTTCACAGACGTTTACCACCCCACTACATACTCATCACCCGTCAGTCGTCACTAGCTCATTCTCCCGCTCCTGTCCGTCGCACGTCACCGAGCGCTTACCCCGCCCACTTTCCACCGACCAGTGTGAACAGAAATAACACAATTAGTTTTCAGTGCTTAAGCCGTGCAATCCATACATTCCCCCGCGAGACTCAACGAATTCCCTCTCCCGTGGGTAACATACGACTACTCTGCAGAGGCTTTCAGTCATCAAATTGCATTCAATTCGGCGTGACCCTCCTCGTTCGGCGCCCAACTCCTTTTCACAGGCGCCCGCCCCTCCGCCTCCGTCACGTGCCCCGGCCCCGCGCCCTTGGCCCCTCGCGCCGTGCCCCGCCCCCGCGCTCAGGGCCCCGCGCGTCGCGCCCGCGACGCAGTGCCCTATCGATCGACGAGGCGCACGCAGCCGCCAGCCCTCGCTTCGCGCAGCCCGCCCGCGCAGCGCCGCGCCTTCTGCGCCTTCTGCGCGCGGCCTCGCGCCGCCTCGCGCCGCCCAGCACGTGACGGGCTGAGCCGGAGCTAAAGGGGCCTCACACCGAGCAAAGCTGGAAAGCAGTTAAATGCGTTTCATTCATCTGCATTTTATGAGTGCCCAATAGAGTGAAACATTTACATACTGAAAATAGGTGACAATGCAATTAATAGTGGTATACAATAAAACACCGGTCAATGAAAAAGTGTTCCTTAGTTACCTTTTTCTCTGTTCAGTCTTGTGAACAGGTTTTTGACCCTCATTGATTCCAAATTAAATTGGGGGCGTTGTCGTTGATTAACACGTAGAAATCATTTTCATTTATTTCACTAACGTTGGCTAATTTGTTCGCCAACGGCATTCAATCAATTTATTTATTATCGCCAACTGGAGAATGTTCGCATTCAATCAATTTATTTATGTAGCTAGAAAGGAGGAAAGTACATTTATTTTACTTTACAAAAACTTTTTAAGAAATATTATTTATATGCATGATTCTGTAGTTAAAATGTAGCCTAACGTGAGATTAATTTAAAGCGTGATGAAAGTAAACAGCGCGCACTCTTTCAATTCCTGTATTTATAGCGCATCCGTTTGCGTCCATTGGATGACTTAATTCACAGGCCCAATCCAGAATTCACTTAATTCATATTTAAATCTCCTTTGCGACAAGATTTTTATAAATTCTTACAATATTCTTTTTTCTGGCGACATTAGAACTATGTAAATTACTTGTAAAAACTATCTCTAACCAACAACACGTACTGATTTTCTTCTCCCTTGTCCTGTCCTCACCTCTTACTTACACATACACTTACATGCACAACGCTACCACACATGCCAGGAGACGGTCGGGAGCTTAGAGCTTGTCCTGGCCGGGGCGGAGCCGTCTGGGGGAGATATCTGGTTGATGAAAACCACGCAAGAAACTGGATCTCGCTAACTAGCGGGAGAAAATTGCCGCCACCTCCCGCCATAAGCTCATGCCCTACACTTCGAAATCACGAATTAATAAAAAAAACGTACTGAATTGATTCTTTGAAGCATGACAGACGGAAGGAATAATTTGGTAGATCAACGCGGGTTTCCCCGATGCTCAACTCGAAAGAGTCACAAAATTATATACGGGCGTGAACACACTAATTCACGGTTGTTCAAGTATAATTGTTTACAAATCAAAACATGCATCAGTTCTAAGCCGGTGTTTCCAGATTCAAAGCACTTGCAGACAGTAATTAGATGTGAACCACTTTAGATTGTATATATTGAAATATACCAATTTCATATACCCGCCTTGCTGCCCTCAAATTCCTGTAACCTGTTTCCAAATTTCTGATAAATATATGGGCGCCAGGAAATGGTTACGAGAATGAGCTCCCAAATTATATTTACTTATAACTCCGTTGCAGAATTAAACGGCGGGCTCTTCACCGAAATAATTGTGAATACTTACGATTACTTAATTCGCCCCACATACGGAGAAGCGTGGAATCTGAAATGCAAATTTTAAATATCCTACTGGTTTGCACGTGACGGCAAATGATAATCAGCTGTCACCAATAACAAATAACGAATTTATTTGTAAATTTTGGTAACAAAGAATATCATTCTTTTTGGTCATGACCTTTACTATAGCGCTGTTATTTATGAGAGTGTTGGGAGCTGTCCTGGTAAAAAGATGTCTCCCCGAAGACTTCAACAATGGGCCTCGTCCAATCTTTCTTGCTACCGACCAAATCCGTATCTTGTGATTTCTTCCCATAAACCACTATGTACGCTGTTTATCCATTGACTTTCCATCCCCATTCACCTGCTTGAATTGCTACAAGTTCTAATACTCCTTATTGTTCATTACCTAAGGAAAATCGTAAGTGCTGTTAAAATATTAGCATATAAGTTCACCCAGTTATTATCGGGTTCCTATCACCGGAGACTAAGTTCGATTATCATTGTCCGCTTAATAACTTCGTATAACAATTTCTGAGTTCTATCTTTTTAATACTAACGACGACAAATCACTACGTCCGAACTCGCGTAAATTTTCTACGTTCAAGTAAACTGCTATATATCTAGCACCCTGATCCGATCGCTATCGTGTCGAGAGCACGAATGAATCTTCTTGTATCCTAATTCAACATGTCAACTTTTCATCTTTTACTCTCTTGTTTAAAACAAAATTATGCGATCTACTAATCGTCCGCTTTTGAACTAATGGGCATTGTTTATATGTTGCACTCCGGTACCATCCGGTTCGTCTTTTTGCTAATAAACATTATTTCTAATGAAATTCGCTGAATTTCATATTGGTGACAATCTGGTATATCAAAATATCATGCATACCAAGTTCGCGAGCAAGGTTATTAGAACTGTGTCCAGAAAAATTAGCGCGAGATTTAGAAGGGTTGTATACATTGCTTCGGAGTAGCGGGACGTCACTGGATACCTGGTCCATGACAGTCTTTTGGAGAAGTTACTTGACAGTTGTTACAAAGGATATAGCCGAACGAGGTGGTGAAAACTGCCCCCAAACCAAATCGCTTTTCGGGATGCTCATATGAAAGAGAAGAAAAAGTTCCCTTCATTTCCAAAAAATCAGCCTCCTAGGGCAATCTGTTCCAGAGATACAACGAAAAACGTGTTTTTCATGTGTTTTTTCTCAGCTTCTATTAAATGTATCAGGCTGAAAAATGGAGATGGTAAAAATAGTTGAATTTTAGGATATTTTTGTCAACCAATTTTAACACTAAATTCAAATGGAAAAAATAAATAAATTTTTGAAATGGATTTTCGACGTGATAACGTCGGAGTA
This sequence comes from Teleogryllus occipitalis, assembly GCA_011170035.1. NCBI lineage: Eukaryota > Metazoa > Arthropoda > Insecta > Orthoptera > Gryllidae > Teleogryllus > Teleogryllus occipitalis. The sequence continues at coordinate 53,721 of BLKR01005766.1, read as the reverse complement.
CTATCTCAGTTCTTTTCTCTCAGAATGTGTCTTATAACATTTTATAACATATATTTTTTCAGACTTTTAAACAGTGTGGTCGATAGTGAAAAAATTTAAACCAATTTTATCAGTTCAAAAATTTGAAAGTTTCGTTACGAATCTGTGAAAAATAATTATCCCAACTTAATTTGGACGCAATTAATTTTACCTCGTTTCTATTTTCTATTGAATTACAATTATCATTATTAAGTTTAATTATTCGGCTGGCCTGGGACTCTAATGCGAAACATTTTACCTCGAATGTGGTGGCCCTCTTTCTGCATGAATGATTTAAGCTTGTCTCTTCATTTTTTATAATTATCCTATTGTTTCCCTAATTCGCTACCAATGCTTTCAGCCGTATTTATAATCAATGAAAGAATTTTCTTCTTCACAAATATTCAAGAGCACACACCATGTGTGATTGGGAAGAGGATGTGTGAGATTTTGTACAAAGGATCTACCATGTTACGTAGACCACAGCTTATTTACACTTAAAACGCATTACAGTGTTCTTATCCTTTATAATACATTATTTTTTAAATCCTCATTTTTTTATTATATGTACTATATTATACACACTATTTAATAGCAATAAAACACTGCAATTTAAAATTTCCTAGAAGAATTTTCGAGAGAATATTCCAAGAAACTTCGAGTGCAGTAATGCTATTAACATATAGTTAGCATTAGTTTAGTTGAAGTTCAGCGTAGCTCCTTTCCAGGTTTCCTTTTCTCTTAAAATCCGAACGAAAGTTTACATCAACTCTCATCCTTAGCGGCACCAATTATGCACACCTCATGAAGGAAACATAATTTCAGGTTCGCAATTAGAATACGAGTCGGTTTTGTGGCACTACATTGCGGTATTGCGTTGTTCCGTTCCGACGGACATTCATTTTGTAGATAATGCATCCGTTCCACTGTTGTGTCAAAAAGGAATAATTTAACGCGAAATACGCTTGTATCAGCATTCCGACGCACGCTGACTAACATCATTTACGGCATGAACGCGGAGGAACTATGTATTGTACTGCATTATTTATTACGGGAAAACACGCAACTACGGCATGAGTCGTGCTTACTCAGTACGTGATATCAATGAACGAGATTTCGCGCACTGATGGCCGTGAAAACTTGTTACATGTTTTTTACAACAAGGTTACGCGAATCAACGGCCGCACAACATCAGCTCACGTATACTAGTATGACGATGATAATTTCACATGAGTTTGCGGGAATTTACATTTTTTTAAAATTCAAGAGATAAATCCTCGAAATTGCCACGTGTTTATAAAAAGATTTACGCTTGATACATATCATTGAATAGATTTAAACGAAATAGTTTGCTGACGCTCATCATTTGTGACTCATTATCTAGCTCCAACACACAAGGGTTTTAATTTAGGGCTGACAATTAGAAGTACATCAAATGACTTTGTGACACATTTCGCCAACACGTTATTTGATATTTACGAAATAATGTTCAATTTGATTTTCTTTTGCTGCTTTCTGTGGCAAAGGGGAGATTTTTTGCGAAATGAATCAGACAAGCGACACACCCTTACTAGCATCATTTATGATAACGCCGAAGAGCTATAGTTCCCCATTGTTCATTACGATGAGTCACGCAACCACATTATAAAAGTCGTTTTTACTTCGTACGTGACTACAATGAGCAAGATTACTCGTAGCCGCATGGAGATGGTCGTGAAAGCTAGTTACACTTTCTTTTTCTAGAGGTTTCGAGAAACCACAGCGGTGCAAAATCGGTATTCATGTCGAATATTTGTAGGCAATGATGCTTCAGGGATAGCGTTGTAGGATTTTACAATAAATTTTATGATTCATTGGACATTTCTCATATGTCAACAAAAGAAATTCCAAAAATTCCCATGCGTCATTCTTCTTCATTTGGCGCTACAAGGCGATGTGAATCTGTTATAATCCATTCTTTAAAGATGTCCAAGCTAAGCTATCTTTCTGGATTTTATATCTCTTGCAATATTTATATGTTGTATTAACGCTTCTAATTCATCATTTGTTTCTCTTCTCCAGGCTTGCTCCTTTACTTTGGTTGGGCCGAAAATTTTGTGAACAACAGCGGTGCAAGATCGGCATGCACGTCGAGTATTTGTAGGTAATGATGCTTCTCGGATAGCGTAGTAGGATTTTACAATAAATGTTATAGATTGGACATTTCTCAAATATACACAAATGATAAAAATCACAAATTATAAATATCAAAAATCCCATGAGTCATTAGTAAGTTTAAATAGGACTAGAATCCTTGAATAGAGGAAGAATGTAAAAGTTAACACAGCCTATTTATAGTGCTTAACACCATTTTAAAACCCCAAAGGAACGTAATTTAATACTAGAAATAGACATACCAGCCCGTTTTCAGACTTCACATTTGACTACTTCAATATCAGGTTTTGACGAAATTACGTTCATTTGGACTCAGATCAATTACTCCGCGTGCGTTATATGTCGAATGAATCGTATTGAATTTGTGTGAATTGTGTTTGAATCAGCATAGCGGCACCTCCTATCCTCACAACGTTTATGAATTCAACGCCGAGAACCTAATATCCTCTGTCGCTTAGTGCGGCAAGCCACGCAACCGAAACATGAATGTCGCCTCTATTCCGTGCGTGATATCAATAAATGTGATTACGCCTAGCAATGGCAGGTTTTTAAGAGATTATGTGAAAAGAGATACGTCTTTTTTTACTTTTTCTCGGCTACACGAAGTACAGAGGCAAAATATTGGAATCAATTCAAAAATCAAAAATCAAATTTCCGGGAGTAAAATCAGTTTTCGGATTCCCTGAGGTGAAAGAGGTGGTTTTTACTGAGATGTGTGTATGGATGGGTGTGTCACAAATCACTCACACGATATTTGAGCTCCATCCTTTGACTTAACATAGTCAACCTACTTAAGTTGTTTCGAGGAGATTAAGATTGGTGTACTTGTCAAGAAGATACAAGCAGTATTTTACCAAAAAAGAGTGCAAAAATCGTAAACTCGCCACTTAGCTTACAGCGCGGTAGCTGGGGCAATGCGATTAGCTAGTCTACCGGTCCGCCCTCCCCAGTTCCACAACATACATACAGTTCCCTGGTCCTTTTATAATTTGGCGACTAAAGAAGTGGGCGACCCACTTCCTTTTCAACTCAAAATTTTCCATTCCCGGCTTTTTTATGTACCGATCAGACAGACATTCCAACAACGGCTCAGGTGATATCCCCATCCTCATCAAAAAATTCATTAACTACTACCCACTTCCACCTTTCATCACTCCAGCCCTTGAAAACGCAGCATTTACCATCTCACAACATTCAGGCCCAACCATGACCGTAATCGCCATGTATGAACCGCCCAATATCCCGATTAACTCTATCCATGTAAAACTGTTATTTGCAGCTCCCACCTCAACCATAGCCAAAGGGTATTGCACCCCCCCCCCCGTCGTGGAACCGCCGCTCCTTCATTTCTGCAACACAAATAATATTAATCCTGCTGGACCAATGCATTTCCCTTACAATCGCAGAATACTCCCGACATTCTGGACATAATACTTACCAAATATATTCACAACCGAATTTTCCAACAACCCATTCCCGAATCTAACTCTCATCACTTACCAGTCCTCATTTCCTTCAGAGCTTGCCCGGTACTCACTCCTAAACCAACCAGATTATTCCATGGCCCCATCCCCACTATCAAGACTACGTAAACACCCACCCCCATCCCATGCTTTTTCAACTATCCAACCGAAATAGATACAGCTATCAACGCCCTAACGTCAACCATTATAGCGGCGGTTCCCGATGCTTCAAACCTCTTTCACTCTTCCCCCAAACCTCGCCACTCCCTTGTTCTCCATACTTATATCCTCCAACGTATACAAGCCAAACGCCGTGCTAGAAGAAGCTAGCAGCTCTAAGATTATCTTATCTGAAAAGCATTCTTAACAATCTTACTCATGAAGTCCTCATAACTATGGCCAACACGAAAAACGCTCATTTCCAATTTTTAATTTCTAAACTAGCGCACAATGCGCCTAAGCTACGGAGAACAAGACAAATTCTAACTTACTCCTCTCCCAAAATTCCTGTCCTATCCTCGAACTCAAGCACTGCTGTCTCTGACCTAGAAAAAGCGAACCTCCATGCAAACCATTCCGCCAACCCCTTTACCCCCTACCACCCAACATCCCAGTTTTTAACTCTAAAGTCATCTTTATCAGACTCCCCCGCTAGATAGGTCCAGAGCCATCAAATATGTAAGCCCATCAAACACCGCCTCCATTCTCAAATCCCTCAAAAACAAAAAAATCTTCCCACCACGACCTCATTCCTCATCACATCCTAAAACATATGCCAATGGGATCCGTCGCATATATAACCGCAATTTTCAATGAATGTTTCTGTCCAAAGTATTTTCGTACGGCCTGAAAACACTCCACGATAATTTCGATTCTCAAACACAATACACGTGCGCACAACCCTGCCAGTTATCGCCTAATTAGTCTCTTCGCAACCCTCGCAAAAATATTTGAAAAGCTGATTCTCTCCAGATTGAATGATTTTGCTAATCATACAAAAAACATCCCAGCACCTCAATTTGGATTCCACCCTCTCTGCTCAACATTCCGTCAACTTCAACTGACAGAAGCCTTAGTCCTAGGATTTGAGAATTCACTTCTGCAATTCACCGCTGTAATTGCCCTCGACTACTCCAAAGTTTTTGACTGAGTATGGCACGAACATACACAAAAACTACGCCTCTTTGGAATTTTTGACTACCTATTCAACATCATCAAAAACTTCCTCAACAATCGATATTTTGCCGTCAAAGTAAACAACTCACCTTTCCAACCATTTAGAATCCTTGCAGGAATCCCTCCAGGCTCTATTCTCAACGCTTTTTAACATATTCACTCACGATATCCCCTATCACCCCGTCCACTGAAACGACTCTCTATGCGGATGACACTTGTATTCTTGACCAGTCATTCTCACCATGACGCCTGTTCTTTCCTTCAAGGAGCTCTAAACGAATTTTTCACTTGATCATAGAACTGGCAACTAAATCTTAACCCTACTGAACCCATTGCTAAAACCTTCACGCTTAAATGCATCCCTTCTGCTTGCCCCTCTTCATACCATTTACTACCCTCAAATGAGCAGAGCATAGTCTAATTTGGAGTCCTTGAAATCCGTCTAATCTGGAAAGAGCATATTCGTTCGCGCCTAAATCAAGCCTATTCCCCCTTCGCCAACTCTATCCTATTAAGACAAAAGTCAACCCTTAATCCATGGAGCACCCTACGCCTATATAAATCGCTAATTCTCCTTGCAATCGCGTTCTCAACCCCGATATGGGGAGGTACAGCCCCCTCAACAATAAAACACATTCAACCCCTAAAATATATAGCCCTCCGCAATACTTTAAATGCCCCATGGTACATTTCAAAAGCACAAATTTACAATGATCTGAAATTCCCTACAGTCACCAGCACATCGCCAGCCTGTACGAAAGTTTCTTCAACGAGGTTTATAATCGCCCTTTCCTACAGACATTCTCACTAGGAGAAACGATTCACCCTCAACGAAACCGCATCCAGTCCAGATTCCCCAAAGATAAGTTCCGTCCCCCGAAACTCCTATTCTATCTCCACACCATAAGCCCAATTATCTCGCTCTTTTCACAAATCAGCAGCTAAAACTCCTCAGCATCCTACTCTGATTTCTCATTGAGGAGCCCAGAGGGGACATTCTTCCTTTTATTTTTACTTTGTATTATTGTGTACATCTGTACCGCATATTATCCATATAGTTATGTGAAGTGTTTTTGTACACTATCAGAAATATTAACATACCCAGAAATGTTGTGTATGTTATTACTGCCGAGGCCAAAGTTAAAAATCGAGGCAGAGCGTAGTGGAGCCGACATTTTAAATTTAGACGAGGCAGTAATAACACTGTAATATTTCGTGGTATGTTCAGCATTTTATCGGTCACCATAAAATCTCACGAATTACGCGAAAATTTACGACCTTACTGCGATAATAAACACATGAATTTTGTTGCTGCGGCACCTTAAATACGGTATTGTGGGATGTTGCTTGCGATATATCTATATAAACAATATTCGTATTCCGTGGTTCGAGAAAATTAGATGCAAATAATTCTCCTAAACCTAAAAATACCTAAAGACCTGACGTTCGGTTAGGAAATTGGCGCGTTGACTTCCAGTAGCAATATCTTCACATTGTCAGTGAAAACGATTCCAGGAGTAGTTTCATTTGATGGAATGTGACGAAAGTGAGGTTAATTTACGTAATATACATTTTTCTAATTGTACTATTAATAACATTACAATTAGGAATAGTTATTCCCCAAACCAATGTGAATGATTTCTGAATTGTTTGAATCTGATATTTCGTACATCGCAATGTTTTTTTCCTTAACAAACATTTGACTTGCGATGAATTGATGGTCGTTTACGTTGCTAAGAAGGTTAAATTTCTTAACGTACAGGTAGGTACAAGTGCACTTAACAAACCTGTAGGGTTGCATGTTAACAGGGGTTAAAAACGCATGTGACCGATAGAGTATTTATTTAAAAATTAGTGAGTTGTAGAATTATATTCTACCCGCCGCCGTCTTGGTATTCTCGTGCCGCAATCGCGCCCTCGTGGTCGTCGCCTAGTTTGGCATTAGTTTCGTCCCGTTTACATTCTGTGCCGCCCGCTCGGCCTCTCCTGTTCAACCCCGTTCCGCGTCACACGGCAACGCCCAGCAACACTGAAGCCCAGGTGGATAGGGAATTGTATTTAACTGAAGCGGCATCTAATGGAAACTTACAACAAAATTGCTGTGTACCACAAAAAGTGTGCCTCGAGGATCGGTGTGGTGGGAACACTGTACGAGGCAGTGTAGTTCCGGCCCACTGCGGCCGCTGCACAGTTGCGGGTAGGAGGGTAGGAATGTGTAGTTCCGAGTAACACCGCCAGGAGCAGGGCAAGTGGCGACGCTGTTCCGTGACCACCGGGCCGTATCGGCTAAGCGGTCACAGGAGGAGCATTTCCCCTCGATGCCCCGCCATGGAGGCGGGAAGTAAGAGACTCGCCCCGATGCCTCAGGGCGTATTTATAGGGTCTCGCCCGGGGCAGTAGGCAGTAGGACATTTCTGGAGCAGCAAGCGAGTGCCTAGCAATAGTAGTAAATTCGGTGTTTGAAGTGCGTGTATTACGGTGATTGTATTCTCCTGGCGGACTGGAACTTGGCTTGTATTTCGGACTTGATTTTGATTGTGGCTTTACTGAAATAAACTTATGGTGAAAGAACTGTTGTTGTTTTACTTTGAACATAACAAAAATGAACAGTACAAAAACCTTCTCCATGGAAAAACATTACGATATGCCAAGTATCCGTGATCGATCGAACGATGACGGAGTTTATCGATCTCGTTCAAACGAACATCCATTTATATAGAGAGATGAAGATTTTCAGACAGTTTGAAGGTACGTTCTGCAGTGAGGCCCTGTAGAATGTCAAATTCTTGGTGGTTTGGGGACATTAATCTGTTGCTATCCAAGTTATTCTTAAAATCTGGAACGTTTGCTTTCTCGGAGCCAGGCGTCAGTTGATGGAACAAGGGAGTGCATTAAAAACCACAAGCAATAACAGAAACGTATGACATTCTACCGCTATGTCATTCATATTTAAATAGGAAAATTTCCATACACGTTAAAATATCGGAGCTTTATATTCGAATATTTTTTTTCCAACAACGTGCCTAGTTATTTGAAAATTGTATGCATTATTAACTGTTCGTGTAGTCTTTTCTTAGCACTTTTAGGATCTTTGACGCCTCACTTTCTGGACGGTCGCCCTGGCACCAGCCACTGAGGTGTGTCGACCAGACACAGCCACTTTAGCACAATCACATAAAACCAATTGGAGTATTTAGTACTAATTTATTACCCCTAACTTTTTATTGTTGCCGTCTAAGAACATTCGCTTATTTGACAGTCATGCTGCCACAACCAAATTTATAAATGGGTACAACTTAATCAAACCAATAGGAATATTCAGGACTCATTTATTACTAACTAGCTGACCCGGCGAACTCTGTTCCGCCTTAACAGCCGGTCCCATCTTTTTCTCGCGTCGCACTCACTGTGAGAAACTGTACTATCCTTGTTGCACTGCGTACGTGCAAAAACGTACGTTCTCACACAGGAACGCTGTCGAACGGGATAAACAGTATCCTATGTCCGTCTCCTGGCTCTAAGCTTCCTGCTCACCAAATCGGTACAGCCGTTCTTGAGTTATAAATAGTGTAACTAACACGACTATATATATATAGATATAACGGCGAACGAAAGGCGGCTATCATTATCGCCTTCTGTTATCAGTGCGGCGTTACAACAATGGGTTACAACAGGCAATGACCGCTAACATGCGAAATCACGCGAAAACGTGCGAAAACGTGCGAAAACGTGCAAAAACGTGCAAAAACGTGCGCTCTCACACAGGAACGCTGTCGAACGGGATAAACAGTATCCTATGTCCGTGTCCTGGCTCTAAGCTTCCTGCTCACCAATTTTCAGCCAAATCGGTACAACCGTTCTTGAGTTATAAATAGTGTAACTAACACGACTTTCTTTTATATATATAGATTTACTATCTACAACTTACATTTTTATTGCCGTAGTTCATTAAATAAATGCTGCTGTGTTGGGATGACATGTTGTAATTACAATCATAGGTGTACGTGCAATAGAAACAAGGAAAGGACACAATCCAATAAAACCAATAGGAAAATTAAATTAACATTTATTTACTAATTTATAATAAATAATCCCAATAATATTTTTATTGTAATTGTTTCAACAATTAATACTGTCACGCTGGAATTAGTGTCATACATATAAGTGTTATAGAAAGTGGAAATGAGCCCAATGAAATAAAACTAAATTGAAAAATTAATTAATCATTTATTACTAATGTATTACCCTAAAATTATTTTTTTTAAATTTAATTTACTACCGTTTACTCACTTATAACTAATTTATTGCCATAAAATTAAATGTCTTACCGTTGCTGTTTATTAAGTAAATGCAGTTGTGCTAGTTTGACAGTGAAGCTGGCAAAACCAAATTTAAAAAATGGGCATAATCAAATAAAACTAATATAAATATTTAATACTCATTTAGTACTAATTTATGATCCAATAATTTAATTCTCTACTGTTGTCGTTTATCACAAGCATTAATGCTTTTATGCTGATATAACAGTTATTCATATACGTAATAGAATGTAGAATGAGCACAATTAACCTGGATAATGAGCATCTGGGATATTAAGTACTCATCTCTTCCTAATTGATTATTCAATAATAAAACGTATTTCTTTTGCGGTATATTACATAAAATATATTACATAAATGTTTTTATGCCGGTAAGAGATATGTTAACATTATAGTCGAGTAATAGACACGCAAATTTGCGTAAATTTGCATGAAATAAAGGCAATTTGAAAACGAGATATCTAAAAATATTCCCAATACGTGTTTCATTTTGATCTATTGATGAAGCAACATCCTTAAGAAAAGAAAATTTGGCCTCTTCCGCAAATTTTGATTTTCTAAATCCATATCGGCAACCCGACAACGTTCCTTGGTTATTGAGAAAAGTTTTCATTAGTACTTAAAAAATCTCTTTCTGATATTGTGGAGAAAACTGACAAAAGAAAAGTTGGCCGATTATTTTAAATTTAATTTTCGTCTTTTTTGAAGAGCAGCCGTTTTGAAAACATCTGGGAGTATTCCGGTGCGTATGGGTACATATAAAATGTTATCTGACGGGTGTATATTGGCAGGCGCACAAATTTTAAAAAACGGTCCGGAAATTCATCTAAACAAGCGGATTATTTACTTTGTGGCTTTAGATTCACAACCGTAATTATCGAAACATACTAGTTAAAGTGATAGGCCGCTGTTGGCATAACGTTTACCCCTTTATTATTATATTTTAAAACATTTTTTACGAGGTTTCTATTTGTCGTGGGTTGAATTTTTTACTACATTTCACATTCCTTTCTTTTTGTAATTTATGCTTAAAACATTCTCATCGTGGTTAATAATTTGAACGTATTGATATTTAGAAATAAAATAAAGAATTCATTATGTTTTACATGATGTTTTAATCTCTTGTGTTTTCCAAGAATTACTCCCGTGATACGTTTAAATTTCTTTTTAAGAGGAAAGGATGAATTAAAGTGAAATGAAACATCGCAAAAGTGAATTATATTTGTTGTTTCTAACAGTTTTGTAAACGCGTTCCATAGAGCATTATTTAATGTGACGGTATTCGCAGTGCTCATAGTTGAATTTGAACATTGTGAATACTATATCTTAATTCTTTTAATGTAATGTCATATCTAGTAGTAGTACTGTTAATTACGATTTAATCGAGTGCTTCGTTTTAATTAATGCGATTCTTATGGCTACATTTATTGTAATATCTAAACTCAAGGAATGAATTAAATTGTGAAACTACTCCCTTTTGCAAGATTCAGCCAGAAAATTAATGTCGAATTAATATTACAATTATTATATGTTATAATAAGATAAGGTTGAATTAGAAGCACAATGTTGCGTAGCCATCACAAATAATGCGAGAAATTATGTGCTGATGCAGAAACACTAATTAATGAAATTATTGGGTCCGGTTTCAAACTAAAACTACTGATTGTTGGGCTTATAGTTGCCTATACAGTCAACTAGCAGTAGACTAAAGTGGCGAAACTTTCGACATTACAGATATAATCGCTTGTGTGTCGACTCGTATTGAGTTGTTCGTCGCCTCCTACCTAACAGCCCTTACGAGATCATGTTAAATCACTTGAAACCTCAGTAATCAAGATCCATTAGGCTGTTTTTATGACACGTGAGGTGAAAGAAAGTTACAGCGTTCAACCACGATAAACATTATCCCCATTCAGCGCGCTGCCAAGTAAAAAACGGCTGCAATTATTCTCTTTCCACTTACTGCACTCTTCCGGTCGCTTTTAACACCGTGGAGTTTTCTTGAGGAGGTCAGAGACTTTCGCACACCCACGGCAATTGTTCTGGCTGTTAGCGTGTTTACTCGCATGAAATCAAACTTCATTAGGAAAACTCTTAATGAACAGTTGAGATAACCATCGTACATTGTGTAGAAACCGCTGAACAAATTGTATTCTCCTTCAGTGCAGAAGTAAAACGTCATAAGACCCTTCTGATACAGAATTCAGAACAGTGATTTTCAAGCAATTATTTTATCTTTATACGGTTATCACTTTATCTGCGGCCTGAATTTTTCCGTTTGTTTTTTATTTTTCTTCGAAATAGAAATCGAAAGATAACAAAATTATTCACACAGCTTCAACATTATTCATAAATTTGCCAAATGGTGGATCGGCAGCGAGAGCTCAGGGGCAACACAGTCTCAACTGCAGCATCATTTATCGGGATCGTGTCGCGAGGGAGTGGATTTTCAACTCAGGCTTTATTTATTTATTTTACGTTAAAAAATCAGTTAAAACTGTATGACGTGCTATGGGGAGAAGTGAATTCTGTGCACATTTTCAAAATTCTGTGATCCCTACACTAAGTCATATACTACTTGAATTTTGAATGAAAAAAAACCGCTCCCGTGTAATAAAATCTATTTTCAAGAATAAATAAGCAATCAATTTTGGGCACTTGTCCATGATGTCCTTCGTCAAGGAACAATACTTCCTGCCGCGACAACATTGAAACGATAATTTGAATAACTATATTTCCCACTGAATTCTAGAAGACGTGCACAGATAATGAAGTTATATGGCAGATGGCTACAGAGCAGAGTCGAATTTAAGCATTGCCTGGAGAGAAATTCTAATGGCTGGCTGTTCTGATTGGTAGTTCTTAGAGATTTTTCCGATCATTTTCAGGCGAATGCCAGGCTTTCCCCTTAAACATACATTTAAACGTGCATGTCGAGCATACTCACACACATGTAGGGAGACCGGTCGAGAGCTTCAGAGTTTCTCCAGACAAGGGCGGTGCCCTTGCGAAAGAAATCCAGCAAGACGACCTATAGGTCGGCGACGGACCTCACGTTCCAGTGGGGGAGGAACCCAGCCACCTACCGGGATATAAAATGCTCTTTCTTTGGGAAAAGCGACCTGAGTAGCCGACGCGCCCGAAAAAAATAAATACTGTCTCCATCACTTCAAAATGGTTGACTGAAGGTGAAAAATCCCCAAGAAATTGTCTAACATTCTACAGCACTAAATTCAAGATGTCACGCAAACACGTTGTAACGTATGACTTGCTGATTCAGAGGGACAGTTTATGATGACTCGTACGGTCGAAGGTAGTGGCAACATTACTTTATAGACAATGATGACTGATCAGTAGACAAGACCCACTGAAGCAGTGAAACATGACCGCACAAGTACTAGTAAGAGTTAGCTTGCAGTTCTTCTTCACAGCTTCAATAAATGTAAGCTATTTGAAAGCAGTCCTCCTTGCATTTTCATGGAACTTTCACAAAAACCTTTCTTCTTCAATAATAACAGCTGAAAAATAGTCTGGCGCAAAAGAATGCATAACTTGTAAAATACCAAATAACAAGCTGAACCCGTGCGATTATATCGCACAGAAGCTCGAGCTGTGTAAAAATTACGACAGAAAATGCTGCATATCCATGTATATTCATATGTTTTACATTTATCAAGATATTTACACATATATACATGAATATTTTTTGATCTGTAACAAATCCTGCTATCATCCTTACCTTAATGTGTGTAGCAAATATAGGAAATACACATTCAATATAACAATCGGAGGTCGCTCACTTCTTTGAAGTTTTCCGTTCGTATCACAAGAAAGATGTACAAGAAACTACATTGAATACTCACAATTGATAGTCACAAACAATCGTTTTAATGATCACAAAACACGATGTTCTCTAAGCAAGATTAACTGCTCTTCCTTTTCCCACGAATTTGTAATGTTGCCCATGACACCTTCTTCCAACTTCCATTCTAGTCCTGCATTTCCAACCACGCAAATGTAGTAGCTTTTTATTAACAAAGGAAAGGTTCGATTTATTCAATGTAGAGTGACCTCCACTCCTAAATTTATCTCTTTTTTGTTAGCTCACTTGTTTAAAATCATTCAAATTGAGCCGAGGAGGTAAATCAAAACCGTCCTCTTTAGAGCTTTAATATATATGATATATCTGTGGGTTTTAAATGAGAAACCATTAGATCGTCACGAACAAGAATATAACAGATACACACTAGGGTGTACTTTGTGCAATGCATAGCAACGTCAGTTACTTTCGTAGAAAAAAACACGCCTTTCTGGCAAAACTTCACGTCATGTTATCATTTATGTATTTTCTTACTTCAATTTATTTTCAACACCACCGCAAATTGAGAATTCCGACATTACGAGATTACATAAAGAACACGGTATCCATCTTCAACAAAGATAACATGCCATATGTATTATAATAAACATTGATGCCCTCATTATTATTTACACAGTATCAGTAAAACCATGTGAAACCAATTATTAACTGGCCAAATGGTTTTGCGGGAGATTTTTAAGGGTAATTTTATATCTCCAGTTTCCGCTTTCATTCATAATTCCCCAACATCATTCGTTTCACTGGCCCTAAGCCCCCTCAGTCAATATTTTTAACCCTCGGCTATTCTGTAGAGCGTATCTTCTCCATATGGTGACTCGACAAAATACGGAATTAATAAAATCGTGCGAAGGGAAGAGATAGGGATAGAATGACTTCACTTCATTGCTTTTCGGGGGCAGGGATTGGCAAAAGGGCCGTGGGGCACTAAACGCTCCTAGCAGTCAGCAATTCAGCAGGCGTCGTTTCACCCATGAAACGAGGAAGTTGACGGCACTAACGCATCTATAAATTCTTACCGAAATGAAACAGAGTTAATGTCTTCGTCACATGAGCAGAGGAGGTGGCCTGGGAAACGAAACACACTGCATTCAATTTTAACCCTGCTTCTCTGAATCACGTTCCGCCAAAGGCAAATGTTAATTACCTTACGAAATAAATCCGGTTGGTTGGTTGATAGTTATTGATTCCGGGGGCGTCAACTAAGGAAGTCCTTCGTCCCGTAAGTGTAGTGTATTTTTCATGGGGAGGTGGCGATGATCTTTCCCCGCTGGATGGCAAGACCCGGCGCCGATCTACCGTCGGCTAGCGAGGTTTTCTCGCAACCAGGTATCTCCACACCAGCAGGGCACCGCCCCAGCCGGGACAACCTCTAAGCGTAGTACATGTTAGTGCAAGTGTGTGTAAGGGGTGAGGGTACGACAAGGAAGAGGAAGGAACGGTTGCGCGCGGTCATGGCCGCCTTCAATAATTAGAGGTGGCCATGGCGCGGTCCCTAACTTATTTGTTAGGGTACAGCTCCAGCATTCGCCTGGTGTTGGTTGGAGAACCCAGGGAAAACTACCGATCAGAGCAGCTGGTCTCTACAATTATCTCTAGACAGCGACTGAATTCGACCTAGCTGACCAGCTAGTGTCGGAAATTTTGCTACTGTCGGGACTCGAACCTACGACCTCCCGGTCAGAGGCACTGTAGTGACATCAGTAGATGCACTGAGTCGCCTCTTCCGGTCTAAATCCTTTAATTTTCTCCAGCCACATTCCTTATCTAAAACTTGAGGGTAACCTTCAAAAATGCAATTTAATATATACGCTCTCGGAAAACTAATGAAGCTTGAAACCTTCATGCAATTTGATGTCGTTCAACTTCATTCGGATTCGTCAAGTCTGCATACCAGGCAGGCCTAACAAAACTGAGGGCTGACCTCTCTCAAGCAGCCGCCTTCACGATGTTTCGTCTACAGCATGCACGCTGCGTTCCCCGCCTAATGGGCTCCTCATAACTGAGAAACACAGTTTATTCATGGTGCGCTCCGCTGGCACGCAGCCTCGTTTTTAGCTCATCTAATTTGTACGTTAATTGAGATCTCCTGAACGGTGCACTTTAACAGGTCGCGCTCCTGGCTCTCAGCGGGCACTTGAGGGTTGTGGCCCTCCCCCTCCACCTGCCACCTCCCTGCCACAGAACCCCTCCTTCAAGGTATGCACCGTTCTGCGCTATATAGCTCCTCCCCTTACTCTTCTGCCACCCCTTCTCGATGCACGCCACCCTGCTCCACATCGTCCTGCTGCTCCCCGCCCAACGCCGATCCGCATCGTGCCTCCTCGATTAGTACCGTCCTGTTCCATTCGGCTTTCCGTCACCCGTCTTACACTCCCCCACTTCTCACTTCCCTGCCTTGTCACCTCTCTCCGGTTTGGTTCTATCCGCTCCGTGCCATCCCGCCACGCACAGCCTTGTCGCTTCACGGCGTCCAGCTTAGATACGCCCTTCCAGCTCCATACCACCGCGACTCGTGTCGCCCTCTCCTGGCATCCTCGGCTCAACCCTCACCCTTCCATTGCGCTCAGCACCGTCTGGCTTTGTTCTACCCCGCTTCCCGATTCCACGCCCCAAGCAACACCGTACCTCCTCGCCGGTTCGCTCCACGTCACGCCGCCCCGTTTCCGCTCCACGCCCCCTTACAGCTCCTTGCCTCCTCGCTTTGATTTATTCCGCTCCGCGCCGCCCCGAATTTCGCTGCCGTTTCGCTCTGCCACGCCCCCATGCAGCTCCTTGCCTCCTCGCTTCGATTCGTCCCGCTCCATTCCGTTCCGCGCCGCCCCACTTCACTGCCGCTTCGCTCTGCCTCACCCACATGCAGCTCCTTGCCTCCTCGTTTCGCTTTGTCTCGCCCCCTTCCGCTCCATGCCGGCTCGCGTTTCACTGCCCTGCTTCGCTCTCCCGCGTCCCCTGCAGCTTCGTGCCGACCCGCTTCATTTATCCATTCCGCGTCCGCTCCACCCTTCTCAGAGCCGCCTCGATACATTTCGCGTCACTTCGCTCCACCCCCACTTACCCCGCAGCTCGTCATCCCGTCCTGACGTTCCCCTTTCCGCCCAGCTCCGCTCTCTGTCTAACCGCACCGCCGTTCCCCAGCGCTCACTGGTCGCTCCTTCCTACCCGGCTTCACTTCCCTTGGCGCGCCACCACTTCTTCCCTTCGTTCTGCACGCAGCTCCCCTCCAGGTTTTTCCGTGCAGCCACGTGATTGGGTACTGCTTTCAGGCACGTCAACGACTATGGTCACCAGTCCCATTAGTACAGCGCATCATGTCACCCAGCAGGTCGTGGTTTACCTACCCCGGTGAAATGTGAGATTAGGCACCAACCTACACGTCGGCTTACACAATTTCTTAACTCTTGGTATATCCTATATCGGGGCACCGTCCCAGGTCTAAGCATAGAACAAGCCATAAACCTCCGACTAGTCTCCAAACATGTGAGTTATGTGTTGAAGAAGAGGAACTAGAATGAGGAAGGAAAGATTTGGCGCGAATCATGTCCCGTTTGTAAGGGCATTGACCCAAAATTTGTCCAGTATTTATCGGAGAGACTACGGGAAACTCCGATAAGAGCAGCCCTCGTAAAAATTCTCCTCCAGGCACTGATTGAATTCAACCTGGTACGCAGCTAGTGTCAAAAATTCGACACCATCCTACTCGAACCCAGGGATCTCTCGATCAGCGTCGCTGCAACGGCAAGGGATTTGTCACGGGGCCATTTTAGTAGGTTCATGCTGTCACGTACGACGCAGCTCCGCCCAGGCCTACCTCATTCCGCGCTTGTTTTTCCTTGCTCCGTCCCTCCACTTCCACACGCACGCCCTCTCCTCTCAGCCCCGCCCCTGCATTTCTTCCCCCTCCACGTTTTAATGCCCTTCCTTCCCCTGTCCTCCCCCGCCCCCGCAGCCCCTTTCCCGCGCCCGCACCGCGTCGCTTCGCCCCGCCCCCGTAGCTCAACGGGCTCTTATCGGGTGCGGGGGGCGGCGCCGCCCTGTTTTAAAAGCAGATAACGCGTCGCCGCGAGAGATCGTGACCCACAGCGACCTGCCGCAATAAAACCTCTCTGGCAGCGCTCAGCGGGCACCTTGCGCCGTTAAAAAAGGCGCCTCCGCCCTGCCTCACGCCGCGAACGACTCCCGCCAAAATGGACAGAATTTTAACACAAATATTTCAAACGTATAAGGCAGGCCTAGGCTACATTAACTTGGATGAAATCTACTTTTATAAGTAAAAGCCAAGGCAGTCGACCACTGCCAATTTCAATGTTAATAGGGAGGGGTGTCTTTGATTTTCACAAAACAAATTAACCCTTCTGAAACAATTGTTATTTATTTACCCAAACCGGGAGTGGTAGCTCAGTGCATCAACTGATGTCACTGCAGCACCTCTGACCGGGAGGTCCTAGGTTCGGGTCCTGACGGCGGCAGGATTTTCGACACTAGCTTTTCACCTAGGTCGAGTTCAGTCGCTGTCTGGAGAAGAATTCTAGCGGCCGGCTGCTCTGATCAGTAGTTTTCCGTGGTTTCTCCGAACAACACCAGGCAAATGCGGGAGCAGTACCCTATCAAACGGGCCACGGACCGCGCGCGATTTGTCCTTCCCATTCCTTGTCCTATCCTCTCCCCTTACACACACATTTACACTAACATGCACTACACTACCACATATTCCGGGAGACCGGTCAGGAGCTTAGAGCTTGTCCCGGCTGGGGCGGTGCCCCGCTGGTGGGAGAGACCTGATTAGGGGGAAACCCCACTAACCGACGGTAGGTCGGCACCGGATCAAGCCATCCAGCGGAAAAATATCACCGCCATCTCCCGAGAAAAATGCAGTACACTTACGGGACTAATGACCAAAGCAGTTGACGTGCCCGGAAACACGAAAAAATCAATCAATATTTACCCTAGTGCGCTTAAGCATCACAACAAAACGAAATCTTAAATTTTCTAATTAATGTTATGTCTGTGCGTATCGTTTATCATGATCTGAAAACTTTAGTAAGAGCGAATTATATGAGAGATCAACACAAAAGCGCGCTAGTGCACACGCAACCCGCAAACATTTTACCGCCATTCATTGGAGGGGAGACGCTTATAGGCCCTTAAAACCAAATTTATATGACCCTAAAGGGATGTAGATAAGTTTCTTATATAGTAGTCTACACAATCTCTTCGGAGATTCGATTACATAAAATTAATGAAGTGCGTAGTCTTCGCGAGGGTCCAACTAGTGTTATTTATTTTAAAACTATAACACATCTCAGGCATCCACTCGAAATCATACCCGCCATCTGCCAATCACCTTCACGTTGTTAAGTTGCCGTCGCACATGAGGTTGGCGACACTGGTCGAATATACTACGATTATTATATTTCCTTTTTTATTTATTATATTGTAGCAAAATTCCTTCCAGCAGTCATCGTAAAAATTTCACAACGGTGAAACAAGAATCTGAAGCTCGTATGCGCCACCGGTATTTCCAATTTTTCATATTAGATAGGTTTCAAAGCGCTCTCCCGTGTCAGGCTGGCCTTTGATCGTGACTTGGTGTTGAGAGGCAAAGCGCTGCGACAGATGCTTAGGAATTCGACCTCATGTCGCGCACTTCAGTAAACAGATTGTCCTGGCGAGCATGAAATGAAGGGTTTGGAAACATTTCAGCTGTGAACTTTAATATTGAGCCGACATGACAGTGACTTGACAAGCAAATGATTGCCCGTCGATTCTTTTGCTGTATTTCTGTCCCCAGACAGGGGAGTGCAATGAAAAGGCACCTTTGAACGGGAATGTAATAATCGAGATATCGAAGAATTCAAGATCTTTATTATAGAATGTTCACTGAACATCGAAAATTGAATTCGAAGGACAAAAAAATTAACGCAAAAATCAAAGAATATTGCACATTCCCGGCAAAAACACACTTCTGGTTTTCCGAATTTTATCATACTCATGTACAATATAAATATCAATAAAAATGTATTCGATATTTTAGCAGTGGTTGCTATTTTAGCTATCACTAGCTTAGCATGTTAACTATAATTAATCAGTTCGTACTTTTAAAAATTGTTTCATGTGTTCACCTAGTGAATCGAAGTGTATTTATACTTAGAGAAGACAGATATTTAAAATTGTATAGCTGATTTCAGTTACAGAAAAATTTGACTACTAAACTTAGATAAAAATGCAGAGATCAAATATTGCAAATCAAAAAAAGTTGTACAAACATTTTAAACAACGTTTAATTTACTTCAAAGTAGAAACATCAACGATGGTTTCAACACTGGTTGGTAAGTCACAGCTCTTGCTTCAACATGGTACAAATGCTTGTCTGCAGTGCAAATCCCCTGACAATTATTCATAGAAGAGAAGTGCGATGTAATGAGTTTATTGTGCTTCGGTGTAATGAAACTCATTGTACTACAAGAGAAGGAAGAGAAGTACCTACGAGGCTTTTTCTCCACTGCAACTCTATGACGGAAATTTTGGATCTGAGAAATCTGTGGCAGTTGTTCCTCAACCAATTGTAATGAGGCAGAGCAGGAAAAATTTCAAGAGCGACCGTGCTAATAAGTTATTTTCTCCAGAGGTATGAATGCAGTTCCAAAGGTTTCCAATATCCTTCATTACAAGGTAGGGTAAAATCTGTAGTTAAACCGAATAGGAAAAAAACCTTTACTGTATGTGAGATACACTTAATTGCATAGTATATGTGATTTCTACGCGATCAAATTTGCACTTTGTTTTTCTCTACAACGCACACGAACATTTGCAAGTTGTTAAAAATTATGGTATCTATACACATCATTTACAAGCATCATTGTCCATGATAACAGGCTGCCCCGCACATTAATTATTTGGCAACAGTGTCAACGCAAAAATTTGGCAACAGCGCCAGCGGCAGTCCTCTAAAACTAGCGACTTCACTCACATGATGTAAGAGCTTTGCCGAGAAGGAAAGATCGTAAACTGAGTACAGGAAAAATATTCTTGGCAACAGAAGCAAGTGGAAGACTTACGAGGGTTTAAAATTCTTCCTTGAATTTGCAGAATGAAGAGCTCTGTGGATGCAAGTGGTCGAAACTTCACTGTGCAAATCAGAGTTTTGAATCGAGTTCACGATGAAAGGGAGATTTGTCATCGGAGAGAGTTATGGAAAACCACTACTTTTCCCGTTCCCTTCGATTCCGATGAAGTTGTTAGAAGCACTACAAATAAGATAGAAGGGATTTAGTCCCATACATACACGATTATATGAAACTCTTTTCAATACTGTATCTCTGAAATATCTTGGCTTTCGAAAGATGAAACATATTTTAATCTTATTTCCGAAATTCTCATTTTGGAATCTTGAAGTGTCAAATAAAAATCAGCCAGCAATTGACACATTAAAAAATACACCAATAAGTCAAATGTGACAAGCTTATTTATAAGCCAGAGATAATGGATCTTCATTGAAAGAATTTGGAATTTTATTTCTGATATTTTGTGACCTATTAGATTTAGAAATTCTAAGATAGATTTGAGAAAATTTCGCTAGGAGAAATGTTCGGAGTTCTCAAGTTCAAGTTTGATAATAATATTGCTCGCATAATTTTTAAATATTGGTTTCTCTTCAATTAATAAACAATTCAAAAGATACAAATGTAAAATATTCGCATATTACCGTATACATAATTAAATCATGTCACATTCAGAAAGACGTCATTTACAACGATACATACAAATTCAGTTTTTTATGCATGAATCAATAAAAATAGAAATGACATACTATTTGTAGGAGAATACCCATTAGAAATGAGTTTTATTGCTTAGGCAACTTCAAATACCTTCTTAGGTGTCTCCGAGAGCTTACCATCTCTTAACCTCATGTGATTAGCCATTTTCGCGTAGTTCCTTTTACAGCGTCTAACTGACAAGCAAATGCTATTTCTTCCAGAATATACAGCACCATTTTATCAAGTTCTTACAGGGAAAACTTCACTAAAATGTGTTTTAGGAAGTAGACTGGACATGTCGAAGAATTTCAATACGTGATTAGTTCTCTATAAGTGAGATATCAAAAAATAGTTTTAGATTTATTTATTTGACGTAAAAAAAATTCAAAACTGTGTCAGACGTGCTATGGGGAGAAGTGAATTCTGTGCACGTTTTCAAAATTCTGTGATTCCATTCCTAATCAATATAAAAATTGAATTTTGAATTCAGAACAAATGAGCGTTTCTTGCAAGGATTGTAAACAAAAGTATTCGCTCCGATGTAATAAAATTATTTTCAAGGGCATGTCAGCAATAAATTTGTGCTCTTATCCCTCATGTCCGTCAAGGAATAATACTTCCTGCCCCATAACATGGAGAATGACAATTTGAATAACTATATTTCCCACTGAATTCTAGAAGACGTGGATAGATAATGAAGTTACATTAATGGCCAAACAAGGGACCATCTCAGCATTTACTCAAAGGATCAGGGAAACTGGACGAAAAACCTGATCGAGATGGAGGTCATTGACCCAGAGGCTGCGGTACAAGATTTGTTGCAGGTTGTTTAGAATTATACAATCCAAATAGTAAATAATACATTAAATATGACTTTTAAAATTAGTGTTACTTTTTTTTTTATGCTCAGTGTATTCTCTAATTGTATAGAAACAGTCAAGCAACAGAAACCATTTTACTTCGGATTTAAACTTTTCTATCGAATTTAATAGTTTAATATAATCTGGCAAAGTGTTGTAAAATAATGTACATGTAGTGTATGAGACTTTTTGTAATGCGCTGTTAATATGACACCTGATGGATATGAATACTACGTCGAGTGTTACAGTTATAGACATCCGGGTTTTCTGAAATTTATTCCTGCCCTTAAGCAAGTTATTTTTGAGAAAAATCACTGATTTGTAAATCAACAGACAAGGTAATGGTAAAATTCGTAGATTATTAAAGAGAGGATTACAAGAATCACGTGGGTTGGATTTGGTTATTATTCGTACAATTCTTTTTTGAAATCTAAAAGTCGGGTAGCTATAAGACGTATTTCCCCAAAATATTATGCCATCTCAGGCGGAAATGAACATTCGCGAAATATACACAAGGAGCAGTATGAAGGCTGACTGAATTTGAAAAAATTCTGAACGCGTAACATATATGAAGTTAATTTTTTGTTTGTTAATGTTGTAACTTTGTGTTCATTTAAGTAGACGTTCCGTTTGAGATTTGACTGATTTGAGAAAGTTAAAAATTTTGTTGCCTAACATCAATCACCGTTCTTTCTCAATGAAGTACAGAATTGTTAATTTTAAAACGAAAACTGCATTAAAATTGTTTTCTTTTCATTTCTTATTAATTTGCTATTACGGAACCAATTTGAAACATTTAATATTGTACTATTTAGTGTTTCTTTATTGCAAATAATGTTTGTATCATCCGCAAAGAGAACTGTCTTTCCATTTCGAATCGTCGAGGGCATATCGTTTACGTATAGTAGGAAGAGAATAGCGCCTAAAATCGGTCCCTGAGAAACTCCACGTGCAATTAGCAGAGTCGGGAAGGTGTGTACATAATGTTCCATCATTCCAGTAAGGTATTTCCACTCTCTGAGATCGTTGTTTACGAACCTAACCAATCAATAGGGCAATACCGCGGATTCCATATGAAGGTAATTTTCAAAGTAAAATGTCATGATCAATGACGCCAAAAGCTTTTAAAAGATCAAAAATAATCTAATAGATAATTTATTTTGATCCAATTATGAGGTGACATCTTTAAGAAAAGACAATGGTCTATTTCCGTAGATTTCAATATTCTATATCCATGTTGGCAATCTGAAAGCGCGTTCTGTTCACTGAAAAAGGTTTCCATTCGTACGTAAGAAATCTCTTTAATATTAAAAAAAAACTGACACAATAGAAAAACGCCGATAATTTTAAATTTCATTTTTTTTTCCTTTTTTGAAGAGTGGCTTAATCTTAGCTGTTTTGAAAATATCTGGAAAAGTTCCGGTGCATAAGGATGCATTAAATGTGACGTATAATGGCGGGCGCTTTAATTCCATCTTGAACTTCTACAATATTTTACTGATATATACTTCCTCGTGCAACTTGGATAGAGTAGAGTAAATCGAGTTCAGGGAAAAAAATATAAGACAAACTAGAAAAAATGAAAATGAAAAAAATAACGACATTAAACTAAATTTTCATAAAAAAAGTAGAAGTATTAATACTCACAAGATTATTACAGAGGAATATAGCTGAATAAGGCGATGAAAACTGCCCCTAAACGAAATCGATAATCGCGATGCTCATATGAAAGACAATAAAAATGTAGATTGACAAAAAAATGATCCTCCTAGGGCAATCGGTTCCAGAGATACGCGAAACGTGTTTTGTATATGTTTGGTTTTCTCTGAGTTTCTAGTGCATGTATCAGGCTGAAAAAAATTGGAGAGACCGGAGAAAATAGTATAATTTTAAGGCATTTTGTCAACCAATTCTGACGCCAAATTCAATAACAAAAAATAAATGAATTTTTGAAATTGATTTTTGACCAGATAACGTTGGAGTACTGTCTCGGTTTTCCCCCTAGGATGTGCCATGTAAGATTCTACAACATATATTTTTTGAGTTTTTTAAACAATGTGGACGATAGTGAAAGAAAATTAAAACCAATTTAATAAGTTCAATAAATTAGAAATAGGTGCCAAAATGTGATTGGAAAAAACGTTTTTACAAATATTTAAACATATATTCAATCACGGCAGTGAACCCGAAATCTGATATGTGTTACATAATAAATGAACGAAACTCAATCGGACTATCCATGGAGGAAAGAGATGGGTGGGATCTCGCGCATCCGACTTCAGCGAATGTCTTCCAGGCTTCATCAGGGCATTGACCATTGACCAGGGCATTGACGTCAATGCCCTGATGAAGCCTGCGACATGTCAGGCGAAACGTCGGCCTCTCAGCCCACTACGCGGCGTCACCCGGACAGCGAAGAAGTTAGATATTGTTTTCTTAGTGAACTCTGTTCCTTAAAATCAGATCTTAGAATAAAGTGATGTTCGATTTTTCGAAAATGTGAGTAGTTTTCGGATGATTTTGCAGGAAATATAAGCAAGATTTATTTTTTTCCCAATTTTGTTTCAAAAATCGCTCCCACTTTTTTCTTTAAATTTTCTCCTCACATGTATCAAGGGACAGTAAAAAATATGGTGCTATTATGGACGCAGTTCATAAAAAGGGCTAAATAGAAAATTAAATTCTCTAGTATCCTAAAATTTCAACCTCTTATTGTATAATAAGCCCTTTTTTATGATCTGCATCATAACAAGTGATATGCTTAAAATACGAAGGAAAAATATATTTTTTCTATTTTCCTTTCTTTTCCGTTGAATGTAAGGGTCAAAATCGGATATAAATGCCTGAAAATATTCTCAAAACATATACTTATCTTCTACAGAAAATCGTAAAAATAATTTAAACCAATATTCAAAGGCGCAATGTGGTTAAAATTTTAAATAAGTTGTTTCATTTTTACCGGCGGATAATCCGGCGAAAAACGTATTTTTTTACACTTCAATTCGATTCGATTTGCAACATGAATAATTTATCCCCTGGGGCAGATTTGCATATCTTCTTCTGCTACCCCCTCTATGAATTTTCTAAAAAATTCATTTTTCTCAGAACACCGCTCCAATTTTTTTCTTTACATTATCTCCTCGTGTGCGTCAAGGTATGGTAAAATATGGTGCTAGTCCCATTTTTAGCGAACGTTCGGTATTTTCGATAAATGTAAAAATTATGTAATTACATTTTTATGCCTTAGCGTGAGTTCTGTCATTACGGCTCTTAAGTAGCGTAGTGGTGTGATTGATGGCGAATTAACTCGGAAGGTCAGTGTTCCAGTCTCAGTTCGATAAACAATATTTGATGGTTTAAAACACATTTGCTTATTTATATAGTAGTATACTAGATATCAGAAATAATGCGAAAATATATATGCTGTTGGGTATCAGTGGTTTCCTTCATGAAATCTGTTCTTAAAATTTTGTTATTTAAATAAGGCTATGTACAAGTTTTTGGAAATAGGATTCGTTAGTTTTCATGTTAGTTTAGCTTAAAGTATAAGCAATTTATAAAAAATTCTCAAAAACGGCTCAAAATGTTGTCTCTAATTTTTCTGGAATAGAACAATGTACGTTCATAAGAATTGTGTACATTTAATTTTCGTTGAACTCAGAATTGTTTGATATTGCAAACGTTGCACGTCATGCGAGGAAGTATGTACTGTTGTAGCATAACTAGTTCTTAATTGTACAATATCAGAGCAATGATTTCTCGATTTATGTTTAATTGTTTCGTAATATTACGACCCATGTCAACCCATGCATATTTGATCTCGATTTCATGTTTTTGTGGCCAGCGAGTGTTTACTTCTTGAGAGTCATTTCATTGATCCAACACACCTCTAAAAGTGTTCCCAACCTGAAAAAATATTTTCCCGCCTGGGATTTGGACTCATGTGCGTACGTTTCCGGGTTGTACATGCTGTCCAGTAAAATGGTGTGATCATTGGACGCACCGTTGTGGGAGTTCAGCGGCCTCGGTGCTCAAAAAATGTTTGAAAATTCAAACCCTCTAATGAAAATGGCTGGTGCCAGAGAATTTAGTGTACTGGACGCTATTCTTACAAATTTTTTTTAAAATCCTAGTCGTTTTTTAATAAATATTTTTACGTATTTTTTAATCGACAGACTTTGACTTCAAAATATATTTTATTATGAATAGTTGGAAGACATTTGGGGTAATTGAAAATACAGTAAAAAGAGATTTGCTGTTTTTATTTTGATTTTTTTTAAGAAAAACCATCAAATTTGGTTTCACTGTAATATGAGGTACTCCAAAAGGTACTCCAAACTATTCATAATATAATAGGGCTTTTCAGGATTTTATCATTTACTAGAATATATACTATGAATATATCTCATATTAAAAAAGTATTAAATTATTAAAAGTGCTAAGATAGAGAAATACACAGACTACATTAAAAATATCTAGCTTTACTAATAGTATACGACAGTTCTAGCCATATCAGGGGTTATTAATGAAAATAGAACTTATGACATTGCATTTTTCTCTGACCGAGGATAAAATAGAAGAAAGGATTGGTATTACAACCGCACGTACTTTCTTCCATTATTTGTAACGGTTACGTAATATTATAATAATTCTTGAACTCCGAAAAGTATTTCTAGACTGCATTTTTTTGCCACGCTGGGATTCATTCTCAGGTACTTACGCAAGCACTTCACTTAACCGCTACATCAAATGTCTCACTTGTTATACGAACATTGCTAACGAGAGAGGTAAGGACCTGCAATTTCGGACATACACATTTCACAGGAAACAGCTTTTGGGCATCAGGGACCCCCAAGCATACATTTTCAGCCAAATCGAACCTTAGACATTTTACAGCATAACATAATTTTCTTTATAGGCCTATCATGTATACGAGAAAGCAAAAACTCGGGACTTTTAGAGTATGGCGTTAAAGTCTCAAGTTTCGTTTAGACTGCTTAAAAGCACTAGCTGCATGTGCATGACAGTAAAATGAAATTTTACAATACTAAGTAGTATGAAAGTTTTTTGAATGCAATGAAATACATATCATCCTACGTGCTTTCGGAAACTTCCCCGTTGGTTTCAGAGCCAAGTTTAACCTCTCCAGGTTTCGCAGGTACGCAACTGCACAGCCAGTTCCCCGAACGAGGGCGAGGCCGGCGGCCGGGGCTCGAAGCCCGTCGGGTCGGCGCTGAGAGAGCGGAGGGGGCAGGGGGCAGGGGGCCGGAAGCCGGGGGGCCAGGGGGGCCGCGCGTGGCGGCCGAGGAGCGCTGAGTGGCCCTGGAGTATCGACCGACCCCGAAAGGAGCGGTTCCTCGGCGGCGGGGGCGGGGCGCAGGGGGCAGGGGGCAGGGGGCAGGGGGCAGGGGGCCAAGGGGGCAGGGGCGCAGGGGCGGGGCCCGGGGGCGACGGCGACGCCGGGCGCGAAGACAAGAGGCAGCGCTTGCGCCGCAGCCCCGCACCCTGCCCCCCTGGCCCTCCCCATTCTCCTTTACCTTCGCCGTGAATTATAGCCCCATCCCTTTCTCGGTCCTGTTCCATCCTGCCGGCCTCATTTGCCCGTCCTGCTCCGTCCACCTCATCCTCATAAACTTCCCCATCCTGTCCCGACTTACCCCAACCTCCCGTCCCACACCGTCCTTCCACTATTTCTTCCTAATCATTCTCCACACACTCCCATTTTCTCCCTTCCTTCCGTCCATCCCGCCCTTTCGTGTATCCTTTCACATTTTTGCCCGACATCCCCGTCCCCCTCCGTTCTGTCCCTTCTGCCCCATCCTCCACCATCCTACCTCGCTCCGTCCACCTTCCCTCGTCTTGTTCCGTCCTATGCAGTCCTCCCCTCCCCGCCCGCCCTTCCCCGACCCCGCTCCGCCGCCTGCTCGCCGTGCGAAGCGTCCCCGAGCGGGCCCCTTCGCATCCGCCTCCGCCGCCGCCTCCGCCGCGTCAAGAGCCCGCCGGGGCCCGAGTTCACGAGCGGCGCTTTCTTCGCTTTAAGCTGCTGCACAGTTTACGCCGAGTCGATATCCACCGCGTCAGCCCCAAATTAGTTGCCGTAAATAATTGCCAGATTATTCCGACAAGTGTACAGGTGAAGGAAATGGGACATCGTAAACTTCCTGTTGCAAGCGACGTGGAGTATGAGGAGTAAAACGGTACGTATCTGCAAAACTTTGAGACGCAACGGGGACTCGAGTGTTTATTAAAGTGCCATTTAGCGTAGTGAAAGGTGCACTTTTTGATTCCTGCCAATTCACAAGTTTTACATCATTTCATAGTCAGGAAATAATACATACACATTACACGTGATATCTTCTCACGCAAGAAACACACATGCAACGTGCTGCAAGGACCGGCATAAGGGCAATATATGGTCATGGGTTTCAAAATAATGCTAGAAAGACGGACAATGAGGAGAGTAAGCGAGGGTAGGGTGAGAAGAGGTTGCGAGGGCAAGGTTCGAGGACGGGTGGCGAGGGCGCTGCTCACCCACCTTGAGGCACGATTCCATGAACTCCTCGATGGTGATGACGCCGTCCTGGTTGAGGTCCAGCTTCCGGAACACGCGGTCCGCCTGCTCGCGGCACTTGCGGTCGTCCTCCACCTGCGCACACAGCTCTGGCTCGCGCTGCCCCCCGCGCCCCGCGCACCGCACAACACCATACCACGCAACCCCGCTCCACACGCCGCGCGGAGCAACGCCAAGCAGCCTCGCAACCCGCGTCTCGCCCCGCCCCTTCCGGGACTCCTCTCCAATCACCCACCCTGACGCGTCGCCCGATCGTCCCCGAACTCATCTCGCCCCGCCCCGCCCCGCCTCTTTCGGATTCGTTCACCTCCCCGCCTCATTCATTCCATTTCATTTCACCCCGTATCGTTCCGGTTCGTTCAGTTCCTTTCGTCCGGTTCCTTTCAGTCCAGTCCCACCTCGCACCGAACCAGTGGAGAGTGGTGACGACGTCTCATCCTGTCGCGTCCTTTCCATTCCGATACGTCTCGAGCCTTTTTAATCGCGCCGGTGTCCGTCCTGTCCTGTCCCGTCCAATCCAGTATAATCGCGGCCCTCCTTAACTTGTCCCGTCCCATCCCGTCCAATCTGTCCGTTTCCGGTCCACCACCGCCGTCCTGTCTTAAAACGCAGCTCCATCTCCCTGCTTCTCTCTCCCACTTTCCCAACTGTCCTTCATCTATCCGCTTCTCTCTCTCTCTCTCTCTCTCTCTCTCTCTCTCTCTCATTTCTTAGTCATGGGTTCCCACACCTTTACCTCTTTTCCCCTGGGCCTCTCCCTATCCCGCACCATCGTCCTGCATCCTTACCCTCGCTTCCGGACCGACAGCGCTGTTTCGTAACTCCCTTTTTCCGGCCAGCAGCCACCACACACTCCCCCTACCCACCACCCCACCTCCCCATACCATCGCAAGCCATGGTCTATTCACACTTCGGTCACCGCATCTTTGTTCATTGTGCACGCATCGCTGCACAAAAGAGTAAAGGAAACAAGGAATTCGATACGTCTGAAGAACTCCCCAGTTCTGCTCCCATTACGCCGTACCACACGACAACTATGCAATTCAACCAGTGCAATAATTGGCCCTCCCTAACAACGGGAGTCTTTGTGACATTACAACCTTGTATTATTTGGCCATATGCAATATGCTTTCTTTATTTGGGTGCATTTTAGCTTTTTCAATTCGATTGAATTTTGATGTAAGGAATACACAATTTGCCTGTGCTATTATGCTGAAAACACAGTTCTATGCAAAATGTTAAAATTAATGTATTGTTATTTATCAATAAGGTAACCTCCTGAACAAATCACAAGGAAAATACATGTTTATATTTATAAAATATATGTATATTTTTTTGGATAAACGAAATATGAACTAGCATATTTTTAAAATTCACACTAAAATTCCAAGGAACTGCATCCTCCAACTGAAACGATGTGACTCATACAAATACATAGGAATCGGGAAGAAGCCCGCAATGTAAAATGAACAGAAATACAAAACCACAACTCTGAGTGCTAAGCAAATGAAACTCATTTTCTAGATCCAGATATCAATTGCGAAGAATCTCAAAGTCGCACTACCTCCAGCAGCCTGACTTCAAACAAACTACGACTATTTCAGATTTCACATGCAATATCGGCTATTCGAAAATTACTCAAAATCTTCAGAATAATTCACCTCAAAGAAGTTGTCTATCGCCTGTGCATTGAGTTGGGAACTATTTTATCTTATCGTTTGATTAATCGTTTTATCTTCTTACAGTGCAGATCATTTTTTACCTCAACTGAAATGTTTTCTCATGGTTTCACTTTAATGTGTGTTTCCCTCACTTTAGATATTAATAATTCAATAAAAGTAATGGTCGAAATGATGAAAAATAAACTGCAAGAGACAGTGTATTTCTAAATTCTTCCTAGAACTTGAGAATAAACCATTGCTGCATGAGCATTCAAATTTATCAACTGGCTTAATTTCGGATTAATAACTAAAGGGAATGCATTTGGAATCTCTCACCAAAAGGTAACAAATGATAGTCAATCCCTTCCTTAAAACTAACCCCGTCGAATTAGTTGGCTCTGTCCAGAGTATGGAAACACGAAGCATACGATCCCTTGGTCTATTCATTAACTGCAAAAATGTTTATGCTGAATAAGCCGTGTAGAACTCTGTTACTCTCTCGGTTCTCAAACACTGATGAAAATTAGGAAAATTAAGTTTATAGATCCCAAAATATCCTCAATCTACTGACATCCTATAATACTCCGAAAACGACGATAAGGCGATTAAAGCAGGCTTCAATAAGAAAGTATTTCTGAAATATTCCCTAAAAAAGAAGTAATTTACTATTTATAGGATCAAGTTTTATCCACTTTTTCGTTACCAGGGACCAGCAATTAGAAATTTTCTGACGAAAATTCGTCTTTCCCCGCATACAATTACAATGCTTACAAATTACAATGCTATTCTTACAAAGTAAAGACCAGAAAGTGAAAATATACATTTTACTTCATGGTGACAAACAAATTTTCAAAACATAGGCCCCGCGTGATATAGGCTACAAACGTATAAAACATCAATCAGTAATATACTGGTTCCTAAAATATGTTAAAGCTTAAGTAAAATTCTTGAAGTAATTAATTTTATTTAAGGGAGGGTTTGAAATTTCGGAGAGACCGAACAACGACTCTAATTCCACCGCCCGAGCATCTCGAACTGGACATCAAATTAAATGAAGATATCTCCTTATCAAGTAATTGAGTATCGTCTAACCGACGGACGGACCGTCGATCCGTCCATCCGACCGTCCGACCGTCCGACCGTCCGACCGTCCGACCGTCCGACCGTCCGACCGTCCGACCGTCCGACCGTCCGACCGTCCGTCCGGCCGTCCGACCGTCCGTCCGGCCGTCCGACCGTCCGTCCGACCGACCGTCGTCCGACCGTCCGTCCGGCCGTCCGTCCGTCCGCCCGTCCGCCCGTCCGTGACGGTGAGATCCCTTCCGGTCCACCAATCCCTAAAAATAAAGTTTCACTAGACGCGCGTCAGTCTCCAGGTGGGGAACTAATTATTTTTTGCAGATCCGTCCTGAAAATACTAAGTAATTTCTCTGAAAAACGTGTGTTTTTATTTATTTATGCAACTAAAACGCGTGTTGGGTGACTTATGGCACCTCGAGATGATCAATAGCTTATTCTATGCCTATCGACATGACAAATCGATTGGCGTAATTCTTAGGTCTAGGATATCATGAGAAAATTCTAGAAACATATTCCTTATGATTCGGTAGTATGGAGTATTGTGTGAACCGCATATTACCATAATATATGTAAAATATGTTCCCAGAGGAGAGAAGCAAATAAGAGTTGTTTGATGTGAGAAGGAAATTATATGTGTTAAAAGGCAAACGAGTCACATTGTAAGATTTCAATGAATATCATAAATAAGATGATGTTATAGCGATAATGAAATAGATATTAATTCATCGATAACGAAAGGAAGTAGCATGCAGAAAGTATAAATGATATTTATAATATCAGCTTTCAATGCAACTACGAGTACAATCTGACATTTACATGAATCGTTAGGATTTAATTCATCCAATTGGCGACACCAAAACACCATTTTATAATGAAACAAAAAATTAAATTATTAATTTTTCAATTAAAAATATTTGAATCGACGCTTTTTCATACAATTTTCGGGTCTGAAAATGAAAGATCCAGGAAAATGTAATATGCTGAAAATGTATTTTAATATGCACTTGAGACAATTTTTTTTAAATTTCTGATGTATCTCTTAACCCTTCATTGGTCGCGCTCAAAATTGGAACGTGAGAAGTCGCGTGGATTACAACTGTAATCCATTAAAAAAAATCTTTTCAACAATATTTTACGAACAAATCGTTTTTTAGTGTGAATATAGATATATTCACACTAAGATAGAATAATAGTATCTAAAACACTCATCAGTTACAAAATACTATTCAATTTATTAGAACGTTATGTTACAAATTCTATGAAATGTTACACAAAAATGCATGTATTACACCTTTAAAAAATATTATCAAACACATGCGAGTAAATGTTTGTAATTGAAAAGTCTTGTACTCTTTATGTTTTGTGCATTTGAAATATTTTGCATTACGATTATTAAATAAAGAAGGATGACAAAATTTTTTAAACATCTGGAGCCACTATTCTCAATGTATTTCAATGTCAACATCGGATGAAGATCTCACATAGATTTTCTTAATGTGGCACATTTACGGGGCACAATTTACGCAGTACTGCCAAGTGCTCTATTTTGTTGATGACCACAAAGATAACAATGTCCAACGTCGCCCTTTGGTGACTCCGCTGAACCCTCGGTCCGTTCTCGGATTCTCAGTAGAAGTCTCTCGTGTGTTCTTACTGGTGTCAGCACAGAGTTTTCTCTGAAACTTCCTATCCATTTCAAGTTTCATAAGGAACAAAGCGAGAACCTTAAGAAAACCCCTTCTAGTCAACCTTTCTTTACTGTTGTTTTTTGTATAAACATTCAGAGCATCGATTGCAATGATATTTATGTCAGCTTGGGTTAAAAACTGAACTGCGAGTGGTCGCACGGATTACTGTTGTAATCCAAGGTGTTTCGGTGCAAATCGCTAGAGCAGCATTTAGAACTGGAGTCATATTTCGCTATATTTCAATAACTGGGGTCCTCTACAAATGGTACTGAAAAGTCCATGCCAAAGTTTGTCTACTGTTGCTGTAAATAGCGAATTAATAAGTCGGGATTACAATAGTAATCCACGCGACCACTGAAGGGTTAAACACCCGCTTTTATGCCAGGTATGGTGTGTTAAGCAAGCCACGTGACTCACGGCGGAGTATAATAAACTCTCTTCAACTATCAGTATGTAAAGATACATTTAATTTCAGGACTCACATTTAACAAAGTTGAGCAATTGACCATGGAAACAAGACAGGTTCCCAAAACATTGTTTTAGGTACTTTATTGAAGAATGTTTTAAGTTTTAAATTAAAAAAGTAGTAATTATATAGATTCAATTATTTGCCCAACTTGACTGCCCATAAATATGTATATGACCACATTCGAATTAATCAAATTCATCTAAAATACTTTAACATGAAAATACCCGCTGGATCCACCACAGTATGCTAGTGTCCCATCATGTGGTGTCCAGTGAAAAACTGTGGGAGGCGAAATGAGAAGCAAGGAAAAGAAAGTCCCCAATGGAGTATGCCGGGGCTTATTTCACCGCAAATGTAAGTGGAACAAGTACGATTTTTTAAAAATTCGTTGCGTCTTTTTTCATCTCTTCAGCCCTTTTGGAGCATTGAGCGTTTATTGGAGAAAACCTCCATTAATTATTTGTCGTTTTTTAGTAACGTCGCAGTCAGTCGATGCCTTATATTCCTTTGGATAGGGGCTCGGCGCCGTTAGAAATTGGGGTTCCCAGACGGTCACCCATCCGAGTATACGTGGCGACTCGAAAGTCTTAACTTCCATGACTTCATGGAGCACTGTTAAGCAATTCGGCTAACGACGCCGGTTTTGAATTCGGTACTGCGATGGAAAGCTAGAGCTTTGCCTGTTGAAAACTCGTCTCAGTTCTCAAGATGGCCACACACGAGCAAAGTTAGTTCGTCAACTTGGCTGGCTCGGGTTTTATATTTGTCGCCGCATAGAATTGTATTCAAAGTGAAGCAGCTATTATCCGCGCACGTTTTCTTGGGCCCTCGCTTTGCTAGTTGAGAGAGGAGTGGGAAGTTAGGTTATTTTGACAAAAATAATTTTATATTGAATTTTTAATTTGCTTTTCGGTGCAAAATAGTTTCTATTACACGGGAGAAAATATCAGAGTTTGTTAAAAGAACGCTCGTTGCTATCATTTATTGTTAATTCAATTAATGTTGGCAAAGGAGTGGGGGTAGGTATTCCGGGGCTCAAAAAAAGTGCGGGTATACCTGCGGAGACACATTACAAACCGGTCCAAACCACTCCTGTGCCATGTATTTCCAAGAGTGACCGCCTTAGAGTGCACCAATGGTTTCAAATATAATGAACAACGGGTAAAAACTGTATATGAGTTATGGGGAGAAGTATAATCTGCTCAGGTTTTCTTGAGTTCTAGAATCTGTACACCACTTTTACAATACAAAGCTTAATTATGAATAAAGATACCAAAAAACGCGTGTGGTTGGCAACATTTAACTAACTAGGAATTTCTACGCTCGAGTAATAGAAAATGAATTATCTTTTGCAAACGAAGTACATTTTTTTGATTTTATGGTATTGCTGAGAAAATAACAGTCCTTCAACACTTTTCCCACCGCAACAATCTAAAAGAGAGTTCAACAACATATACACACAGTGATGCTACATTTGTATCGAAAAGTAAAACTAGGGGCCATCTCAACTTCCTCAACGGACCAAGGGAAACTGAACAAAAGCCTGATCGAGACGTGGGTGAGAAACGTCGCCTTAGAGGGTGGGGAATTGGCGGGGATCTCCGACGCAGAAAACAAAGACGTCGCTACAGCAGTTCTGGCGTACGGAACACGCCTGCTGACTGATGGCATTCGTTAATGGCCTCCAAGATGGGCAGACTAACGAACAGTAATAGTTGTGATATCGTCCTTTCGAAAGTAAACATCCTCCCTAAAGAGGATAAGAAAGATCTCTTTTGGTAGATGATTATCTACCAGGATTAAAGAGATCTTTCGTATCTTCTTTAAGGAACCTCCAAACTTACTATCTTTTGTTTCCGTGTGCAATGCCCTCTGTAAGTTGAATTTAATCCATCTCACACTGCGCAATACATACGGAAACAAAAATGGTGCGTTTGGGGCTCACAATCAACACTACACTTAACTCAGAGAAGGCTTTGATGTTTTGATGGCGGTGTTAACAAATGATAAGACTTTTTCAGAAGAAAATAAAAATAGGTCGCCATTTCGGAAATTTATACTTCTATTTTCAAGACAATGAAGATCAACATCGATTGTAAGTCTCGTACATAATTCTAGAAGAAGTAACCTAAACGAAATATATTGGCGGGAATTGCTACCCTGAAATTTATACCAGATTTCTTTATTGGTGTTTTCTTCCAGGATCCTTTAAAAAAGATCTATTACAGTTCTGTCTTTTGGCAGCTACAACAGTAATCTCACAAAGCAAATCCCGTTGAGACTGCAAGCGTTTCTGTCTTCCACTCCTAAAATTTCTATGGACTTTTCACCAAAAGTCATGTTCCTGCTAAATTAAGAGTAGTGTAGTGTTAAATGTAGTGTTTGTTTCCCCGAGAGGTTCTTGTTAATAATGTATATGTTTCCTGTGGAAGACCAAATTAAATTTTGTATGAGAGATCAAATGAAGCTGTTCAAGCCCCAACGACTTCCCCGAAAAACAGGAGAAATATATTACGAAATGAGTGGCACAGTTGTATTCGAACTAAGCAAATTCCTTACTACAAAGAAACGTTTATGGCCTTTAAAATTCTACAATTCTTTATAGTTTATTTCTCATTGCTTGCTCGAGTTTTCATTTTGAAACTTATGTTTTCCAAGGTAGAAAGGAGAGTCGTGAAGTATGTTTCAAACCTGACAGCGCAAAAGCCTGAGCGACCGTACTTTCAAGAACAAGACGCTAACTTCATCACTTAACAATTCTTGCAGAGACTTGCTACGCTTGAGCGCTATGCGTTACTCAAAAGATAAAGGTATACCCTTCATTCAATCAACCTATTATTAAAAATTAAAATTCAAACGAAAATACTTAAATTTACAAAAATAAACAGGAAGCATTTTCCATCGTGAAGAAAAGGCAAAAGACAGAGTTATTTCCGGGTCTATGATTTGTATCTAATTACACATTTCTGTGTTCATTAGTTACAATCAAACTTTTATCATATGTATATGAATTACCATTTTAAAAGCAATTTGAAACCTATGTGATTATCTACATTTGTCCATATAGTACATATTTTCACATATGTAAGAAAACCTCGTCACATTTTACATTTTATTTGCAATATGTTCCACATTATAAGATTTCAAAATTATTCTTGAAAGATTTTTAACTTTTAATGAAATTTAAATTGGTGAGTCGGTATTATTAGAAGTAGACTCGATTTAATTCCGCCGTATTCTGCTTGGTCTAAAATGAACTCACGAATATTTCTGATGCTGAGGGGCATTTTAGATAGTAAAAATCAATATTAATGGTTAAAAAGTTGTTTCACTGTTAAACATTTAAAACAATGCATTGTAACCCACTGCTTACTAAATAGTCACATATGAGAAAAGCATTAAGGAACTTATTTTCAACAACCCAATAATTGTCAGCCCGTTTTAGTACATGATTGAATCTTGTTCTACAGGTAATATTAAAACCAAGGTCTTCGACCCTTCGATTTACATAACTTAAACATTTTCTCAGTAGGTTTTACCCATTATATTAATTCTTTTACAAAATCATTAGTGCAATTTTACTCCATATTATGAACATTCCTAGTCTATATCTATGTAGATACTTAGATACATGTTGTTATTGAATAAATTTAATTGTTGATTAAATAATTATAATTACTGAATAAAACCTAACCCTGGTTATTTCTTTATTATCTAAAATTTAAGTTTCACCGTGAAACTTTAATTAGTTTGAAGCTCTGAAAACAAAAGTTTGAAAGACAAACGCCGCCGCAATGCAATGCATATATGCGATTCTGTAGTGTTCCAAAGAGCAGTCACAATTTTTTTTCGGTCGGTATCAGACGCTATAAAAGCAATGATTTCCCTTGAAAAAAAAAAAACACAACAAACAAACTGTATCTTTGTTTTTTGGACATTACCCTTTCGGGGTGGTCCCTCCCTTTGCAATACCGTTCGTAATCTATGTAACCATATTCTATGTTCGTAACTATGTTCGAAACCATGTGATATGAACGTTGCATTACTACCAACACAAGCACGATCGTTCGTGGTAAGACAATAGAAATATTACATGTGACTGAGTATTATCTCCTTCGTTCAGATATAATAACCCCAACTCCCTATCAGGATATATTCCCCAACCCCCGATCCTGCTATCAGAATATATTACACCATGGTTTAATATGACATCTTTTCTCAATGCTTTTCATGAAAAAATACTGTATTACTATCTAAAAGTTTATGAAACAATATAAATGACGTTTGTTTTTATTCACAATAGTTACCACTCTAACAATAACTGAATAAACTGTAAAAATGAGAACAATTGATTCCGTATTTTGAAACAATACATTACCTTGCTTAAAGGAGACATGTCTTTCAATCCAACGCAAAATAGGAAATGTCATGAACTAGATATTAGGCATTGCTAACTGAGCATAAACACTAATGACAATGATCATTTTTCAAAAGAAAAATTAAAATACGACAGCTATAAAACCTAATCTCGGACGCGCCTACGCTAAAGAACTGCAGTGCAGGGAGAAGCAACCGCAGCCGCCCTGCGGCACGTTGAAAATGTCCCAAGGGAGCCACCGCCCTGACCATAAAGGCCCACGTGGCGGCCGCCTTCCCCTAGCTGGAGGAATCTCGAGCTGCTGCAGGGAACTTCTGCGCACGACTTCAAGTGTGCTGGTTGGTAACTGCGGATTTACTAACCCGCTTCCAATGGTTGCAATCTATCTTTCGAGTGCCCGATTGCAATGAATTGCATAGAATTCAAATTCACACATTATAATTGAAATTCCGTCCACATGTTTCTATTCTTACATAATTTTGACAGTTCTCGACTTAGAACATTCATTTTTCGAAGATAAATCATCCTCATTTAACATCATTTTATCATTCCTTCATTACAACATTAAATGCTGTATATTTATAATATGGATGGATTTGGAGACAAAACACTTCTTTGCTTTCGTTCCTTTCCTCTTTAATCTTCGATCCTCTTTTTCAAAAAAAACAACTCCAGGGAACCGTCCAAATTGTTTTCCAGTAAGCACAGGGTCGTCACAACACGAGTTTTAAT
The DNA here is from genome assembly GCA_011170035.1 of Teleogryllus occipitalis. NCBI lineage: Eukaryota > Metazoa > Arthropoda > Insecta > Orthoptera > Gryllidae > Teleogryllus > Teleogryllus occipitalis. The sequence goes on along the minus strand of BLKR01005766.1, from coordinate 15,518 downwards.
TTATTAATCTCTACATTTCTGTAGGGCTTATGTCTACGGTCTTTTCTTCCTAAATTTTTAGAAAATGCTTTATCTAACAACTTGTTAAAATGTGGTATGAATCATGAAGTAATTTCAAAATGTGATGTAACGAATCCACGCTTTAACACATATCATTTGAAAATAAAACTTAAGTTTTGATATACGAATAATATAGAAAAGAGCCATTTAAAAACATGAACTTACTGTCTTGTAGGTCACAGCGTAAGAAATATCTACAGAGTTTACCATTTACCGGGCAATCCATCCACAGCAGGCAGCCACAGTAGCAATCCCAAATGGCAACAAAGAATGGGAAGATATACAAGCGGTCCCTCACGGGAAGCACTGAGAACGGCCCGAGCTTTTAACTATTTATGAGGCAGCTTGCCAAAGTACCTCTTATTTGGAATGTTTTAATCCCCGCTTTATCTACAAAAAAAGTTTAGGAAAACTGCAGTTACACAATACATACGAGTTCTGCTACCGCTATTTAGGTCATGGAATACTATCCGGGTTTTGCGTGAAATGGATTTTTTATATAAATGCCAATTACCATTGAATTAACTTACACCCTGTTCAATCAGCATAGTGTTTGGTAAAATAAAAATGTAAAATGAATTATTTCTTATAAAATTATTTCCTTATGTATTAAGCTTCTTACAAGATTACCCAAAAGATACATTTGCATTATCTGTAAACTAGATCTTTTTTCTTTCGAGAGAGAGGAATTTGCATCGGAAAATGAACTACAGATTTTTTAATAGTTTTGCTGACAAATTAACAATCCTCTCCGCACCAAATCTCCCTCAACTAGCAAAAACAGGTCTAAAACAATGTGCTTGTACGAACATATCGCAGGTTTGAAGATAACGCGCATTTGTACATCGACTTCCTACTAAGTTTGTTCATGATAATTTGCATCAAGGCGCTGCAAGTGCACTAAATGGTTTATGTATGCAAAGAAGAGGATCGTTCATGACATGGTACGTCGCATTATTGAGGAAAATATGTTTAGTATAAATTCTAGTGCAGCTCCCTACAACATTCCGAAAACACTCGGCGAATAAAAGAAATGGAAGACAACAGAGCGCATTTCCAGCATGTCTTTTAATGTAAAAAAGAAAAAACGTTGTCCCCCAGCATTATTCTCAAATTCACGTAACATTAACCTCAACACCTCCTACGACCGCAGAATCTTACCTGTTCGTGCAAGATAAAACTTTACATTTAACACTCGTGTTATCTTACAAAATCGATGTAATCTTCTTCAATTTTAGTTAACATTTTATACTTAAAATAATGCTGCCACCACTGAATGAATTACGTTTTATAATTCTAAGAAAACTGAAATATTTTTCTTTGTAAGATATATCCTCTACATAGCGTAATAATATTCAGTATTTATATTTTTAAATAAAATACTTTGCGTGTTTTCACGAAACATTATTATTATTATTATTATTATTATTATTATTATTATTATTATTATTATTATTATTATTATTATTATTATTATTATTATTATTATCGTTTTTTCACGTTGTTATCAAACATGTTTTCGTGTTTTCAAATAAAAATCGATAAGGCCCTTACTTAGTAAGGAATACTGCTCGGTTCTCAGAAACCACACATTTCACACTCAAGGCTGGAGAAAATATTACTTCTAGTTATTGTAATATTTGTAATTATAGTCCTGAACATTCTTCATACGCATTGTTGCTCAATTCGTAATTTTGCGTCTCCAGTGTGACATTAAAATAACTGATATCTCGCTATACACACACACACTGTGACGTCACGGGGTTATACAATCCCATAACGCCACATTCAGCCATGTAAAGAAGCTCACAAACAGAGAGGACTAGGGTACGCGGCGGAGCGATGGCCGGTAAACGCGCCATCTGCCCGCAGCTTTTCAAACTGCGACGCCCGAACTAGTGGGTAATGTTTTTCCGTGAGGTCACCAAAGGAGGAGAATATGCACCCCTCCAAAAATTTCCCCAGGCGCGAGTATCGTAAGTATCGCGGCGCGCCTCGGAGGAACTCTCTTTTACGGCAACTGCGGCGGCGACCAGAAGAAACTCTCTTTTACGACGACTGCGGCGGCGACCAGAAGAAGCTCTTTTGCTACAACTGTAACGGCGAGTACAAATAGATAGTATAGGAGTTTACTTTAACTCAAGTTAAAGCTAAGTTAACTAAAAGCTAACTCTAGTTAAAAGCTAGCTCGGAAAAGCGTATCTTAGAAAAGTGAAGTAATTAGGAGATTGAGTGCAAAATCATTCGTCGCGGTCATAATAATTCGGAGAGCAAGTCAAGTAACTGTTTTGACATCGGAATAACTTCAAAAGTTGTAAAATTCGCGCAGAAGGACAGTAATTTAATCCAGCATCTCACATTGCACGCTGAGATCACACATGCCTAAAGTGTGGTAGGTCGGCCGAGCATGTGAGCATAACTCTTGCAACATTAATAATTTCGAGGCTGGAAGCGCGAACGAACGTGTACGAAGCGGTGGAAGACGGACGACCCCAGGAAGAAAGAAGCGTAGGCGAGAAGGACTTGGTCTAGAGCGAGGATAGTACGGTTTCGGAACGAGAGAAAGATGTGGAAATTGGTGGCTTGGCGGCGTTCGAGCGGAAGGGACTGCTTTCATCGCAACACAGCACGCGAGACGAGGCGGTAACGCGGGGCGAGCGGCAGAAAATCCCCAAGGTTACCTACAGGTGAGCGACGCAGAGCTGGTGAGGTAAAGGCAGTGTTGAAAGTGGGTGAAACGTCTAAAATAGGAGGGAGAAGTATTTCGAACTGTGTGAGTGGCAGTTTCCAGGCCATTTACCGCACGTGTCAGTAGATTCATTTAAAGAAGTCTACCTTGTACAATTTTACGTAAATGATTCAGAAATTTTATGTTGTACAGTTAATATTATCCAGAAATATCACTTTGTTGTATTATGTTTCAAGTAATTGCTTTTGTGACATGTAAAAGGGTTTGAATTAAGTAACGTGAATGCCACGTATATTTTTTTGTGTTCAGTATTATAGTGAGTTTGAAGCCCAAGGCTAGCACCTGTGAAAGGGTTTCTTTGAAACAAGTATCAAATTCATTTGAAAAGAAGCCGTGCACGGAAAACTAGAGGCCAAAAGAGTAATTAATTTAGTAGGGGAAAACTCAGAAAGGAGTAATTAAATCCTAAATTGTAGTTGATGAAAGTGTGTTCAGGCAGTCGAGGTGACGCCTATATGTTTTGTTTTTTTGTCTTGTTTCATTTTTTCAGTGACCAGCTACTTAAATTGCAATAACCTATTGTGAAATTGCGTCACTGTAAATTTTCTCATTGAATATATGTTCATATTATTATTTTATTTGATTCATTGTGTTAAGGGTTCAGACCTTTCTCATACCCGAAAGATCCTGCTTCCTGAGAATTGTAAGCTCGCTTCACGAGCATTCATGCTATCACGACCCACCACGTGTGGTAAAGTAGGTAGGTGGGGGTGTTACAACACACACACACACACACACACACATAGTGTACCCGTGCGAGAACTCATGCATGTTAAATCTCACCTTCTTCCCTATGTGTACGTACTTTCTCGCCTTTAGTAATGGTTATGTAATACTATTTATACCATAATTTGTCTCAGAATTAACACATCTCAGTCATTTTTTGTAAAATTCATTACAAACGGTATAACATTTTGGTACGAAAACTAAATATTTTCCACCAAATATCACTACAAATTTGACAATTATAATTTCTTTTAATACGGCTAAATCATGTCACAAAAATGATATATAATTCACAAAAAATCGCGAGTTAGCGACGCGAAATGCCATTGTTGCATTCCAATCTGATATTCCCTGAAGGCTAGCAATTTTTAGATCATGAATTTGAAATTGGTTTTACATAATTTCTAAAAGTTTAATTTGCGAACGTACAGCAAAAGCTCTAATATAAGAAAAGAACGAAGAAATATGAAATAATATGCAAATTCTAAGTTATGTAGCATCCAACTGTTTAAAATCACCATTCATTTTAGGTTCACGAATAGTAGGATTTTAGAATTGGGTGATTAAAATTGACGCGAAATTACTCAAAAATACTCAAATTTTGAAAAATTCAACATTGTCTTGTTCGAAGATCTCTTTTTTAAGAACATATTTAATTAAGAAAAATATTGCATCTTCACATCAAAAAAGTTGGCGACTTTTTTTGAAAATGTTGACAATGTTCCAGGAGCTTAATATAAAGTACCCCGAAAATTAAAGTAGCGGTTTCAAATTCAAGGGGCCGCGACATCAGCCAGATCGATTGGGAAATAACAATTTTGGAGAGCTGAACGGTTTATCTCCTAGCGCGTGAGAACCGCAAAAGTAACTACACTACTAACATATTCTATGTGTGTGTGTGTGTGTGTGTGTGTGTGTGTGTGTGTGTGTGATGTATCACTTCTTTCGTAATAAAATATGATGCAAGAGACAGAAACCAGGTGTTTTTGCTGCATATAAAAGAATGAAGAATTTCAAAGGGACTGAAATAGTCGCCTTTTTTAAGCGTGTCCAATTCGAGAAGGATCGTTTGTGGAAACGACAAAAATAAACAAGACAGGACGACAAAAATGGATTTTGTCAGGGCAGCAATTACTACGGAAAGACGTGTGCGCTTGTGCCTGGCATAGTTTAAATACTGAAATTCCAACGCGCGACCTATGCCTCCACGACAGAAAGAGTAGGCATTCATCCCTGGGAGACGAAGAGGGGGCGAAGCACCCGCACGGAGTCAGGCGATTCGGAAAGATTGACTGACCCCTATCAATTAAGACAAACAAGACAAAAACGGATTTTCTCAGGAGAGCAATTATCTCGGGTATACAAGTTCTAAGTCCCCGACCGGTCTCCCGGCATGTGCGGTGGTGTAGTGCACATTAGTGTGTGTGTGTGTGTAAGAGGGGAGGATAGGACAAGGAAGAGGAAGGAAAGATCGCGCGCGGTCCGTGGCCCGTTTGTTAGGGTACTGCTCCGGCATTCGCCTGGTATTGATCGAAGAAACCCCGGGAAACTACCGATCGGAGCAGCTGGGTGCTAGAATTCTCCCCCAGACAGCGACTGAAGTCGACCTAGCTGAAAGTGTCGAAAATCCTGCCGCCGTCGGGACTCGAACCTAAGACCATTGGTCAGAGGCACTGCAGTGACATCAGTTGTTCCAGTTCATTTAAAACGAGCTAGATCTGTCCAATGAACGGTTTCAAAAATTTCTGGATTTGCTTTCACTTGCGCAGGAAATGCCTCGCGAATTTAGAACGATCTTCTGACGAAGTCTGTACAACGCTGCACCCACTGGATTGCAAAGGTTTCCGCTTGAATTACTCGCTAGTGCCGGGCAGTGATGCGTTGATCTCGCTCCCTATTTGTCTTGCGCTAGTTTTCGAGACTTAGGAGATAGTATAAATAACTGTTTTCCAGAGAAGTGGCGAACCCTAACGCGAGGTGAAGCCACTCGCTCACGTGCCATAGCCCGTGTTACATGAGCACGCTTAGTCAAAACTTTAAGGTTAATTATTTAAAAAACTAAACGACGAAGAGTATTCAATTTTGGAACTTTGACACTCTGACATTTATTGGCACTGGGCTATGGCTCCGACGTATTAGCAACGAGGACTGAATCATCCTGGGATATATATATATATACACACACAGGGTCAAGTCTTGTAATTTTAGCACGTCCTGTAACTTTTGAACAGTTCAAGTTATTGCAATGCAGTTTTCACGAAAGTGCTAGAGGGAATAGGACTAATTGACACGTGTATTTATTTATATTTAACCACTTACTCATTTTCCGAGAAATTTGAGGAAACTTTGTTTTTCCAAATAGAATTATACATATTTTTCAGTATGCAATCTACCTTTGAATTACTCGATCAAAATTTATAATTCATGACAGCTGACTATGGCCTCCCAGGTTCCAGTTGTACGATAGTTAGAGTAAACACTTCTGGGAGAGCATATCCTGAAAAAGTGGGTACCGCTTGATACCGTGGAACTGTTGACACTACTGAGTCTCTGACAGGGAAGTCATAGGGTTTGAATCCCGACGATGGCTATTTTGGATACTAGTTATATAACTAGGTCGCATCAACCGCTGTCGTGGGGCACTCTAGAGCCCGGATTCTCTCATCGGATGTTTTCCGTAGCTTCTCCGAAAAAAGGTAAATGCAGGTGCAATGCTTTATCAAACGACACATGGGACCCGCGATCTTTCCTTCCTCAATATTGTCGCCTTCTCTTCCCTTATATGTACAAGCGTACATGCTCTACACTACCAGAGGAGATGATAGAGGTTATTCCAGCTGGGACGATGCTTCGCTTGCGGAGATACCTGGGAAGGTGACGTGTAGGTTGTCGCCGAATATTCCGTTCCAGGAGATAATGAACACCGCCACTTCCAGGGATGCGACATGTACTACACCTATGACACTAATGACTATAGCAGTCGAGACGCCCGCAAGCACATTATCAATCAATGGCCCAAAATGTTTGAGGCTAATCATCGCTAAAAATAGGTTTGACTCTGATTTTCTCTGATTCTCGTTCCCACTTATGGGCGGTCGTTGTAATTACTTACCATTCCTTCCTTCTAATTCTCATTTCCATCACCTACTAAAGGATCATTTTCAGCGTCTTACTTTGAATTATCATTCACCACCTTATCCATCATCATTCACTATAATGTAGCATTACTACACTATCCCTTAAGAGCACAATGCGGACCTATATACGGATGTACGTGAGTTTCCCCCTTTAGACCCTAGTGCTCAAATAATAACGGGAGCAGCCCAGTGAATCCCACCCTTCGGGGGGGGGGGGCAGGGCAGCGTGAAAGACGACTTTCTCCTGATGGCTCTGATGTGGATTGGCACTTTTGCCAGGGCCCGTCGACGCCGCTGGCTTTTTATTCGTCGTCCCCGGGTGGCACTCCGGATCCTGAGATCGTGAGCGGGGACGGAGCGGAGAGAGAGGACCGAGGAGGCGTGGGCGGGAAGGGCGGGGTAAGGCGGGGTGGGGTGGGGTGGGACGGGAGTGGGATGGGACGGAGGAGCGGGGGGTGAGACGGGGGACGGGGGTTGAGACGGGGGTGGGGGTGAGACGGGGGCGTGGTGAGGGGTTCCCCGCGGAAGGCTCCCGCGGCGAGAGTAGCCCGGGGTCCGCGGCTGGCGGGGCTGCTGCTGCCACCCTCGCGTGCTACCGCAGTCATAAAAGTTGAACAAATCGCCCTCCGCTTCGGCCCGCGAGCGAAGGGGAGGACGTGAGGGGGGAGGGGGAGGGATCAGCAGGTCGCATGGGGAACGCTGTAGACGCGTGGAAGGTGTGACGCGCCAAGCGAGGAGACAGGAAGGATCACGCGACGAAAAAGGGCTCAGCAATGTGGCCAAATTAAGGCTTTCACGTCTATTTTTTCACTTATTTGTAAATTTGAGTCGCAGTTCATCTTAACGTTTATTAAGAGTGATTGTTGAAGATTTTAATTATATACTTTAGTCGAAATACGATGTTTTTGAGAACGGTCAATAGTTTACAGTGAATACATGGATTAACTCTGAATACATTTTTTGATGTTTTACCAAACTGCAGAATTGTAATTAAATAATACAGAGGAAATGTATGAATCACTTACTGATGAAAAAATGTTACATGGTTAGGCAGAGATACAGGCAAAAAAGATATATATAGTATGATTCTAAGCAATAACGTAAATATAATATTTATTTAGAGGGTATAGTGGGGTGAGATGAACCGTCAGTTTAAATGAGCCAGGGAGTTTAAAATTCAAAATTGCTGCCTATTTTAAAAACGTATTTGGAAGGCTGATTACAGGAAATTCCGAAATCAACTATTGATTATGTAATTGCTGTTTACTACACCTGAAAAATCTCTCTTGGCATTTTGAAAAATTCCAGATAAGAGAAATTATATTAATAATTTTGTTATATTAATTTTTCAACAAAATGCACATTCCCCAATAAAAGTAACAGTTTATATAAGTTACGTGTGTGTTAATATGTCTTCCGTAAAAATCCTCCAAATCATGGCCTACTGTGGGTCAGTTGGTTGTAGCAATTATCTTTATAAAGAGGCTCTTCTGAATTTACACTGAACATTTCATGCTGGAGTAACAGTTACTTTCGTATCATAAAATTTACTTATTTTATGTTATCTTTGTTTCATTTATCATTCTTGTTTGCTTTACTATCTTGGTATGTTTATACGAAGTTTAAACATACTCTTACTGTTCTATAAATTTCATTCACCCAACCACACTGCTTGACTCTAACTTGCTACTCGGGGCTACATGAGCCACTTTTCTTTACTTTTCCCTAGAGTAAAGGGCTAATATTTCTTTTTTGTCTGGGTGTAATTCCACTGCGTAATTCATTTATGAATTAATTATGAATTTTCTGTGAACTAAACACGACTCGGAATCAATATGCTTTTTCTATTTCTAACATGCTCACACCTATACATTCATTAAAAACTGAGCAATGCTTTTAACGCAATATTTTTTCTCGTGTTGATGGATACCGTAGCGCTATCTGGGAGAAGCTGTTTAAAATCACGTAGCAACGGGTTCAAAGAGCAGGCCACCTCGCATTTGGGTCTAGTAACTCTTCTACAGAGGATCTGTCTTAAGAGTAATTTCTAAGGAATGGAAGGAGAGGTTTTGGTAAAAGAAATTCAAAAGTTATTAGACATCCTTTTCCTTTCTGCTTTTGTTTTATTTACGCATTCTATTTATTATAAAAAGATATTCACTATAAAATTATAAAATCCGAAAGGATAGCCCAGCTACGAGTATTTCTTTGAAAAAAGATGGGTTTTTATAAATACTAAGAACACGAAGGGGATACATGTATCAACATGTAAATGAATGCCACGGTATTGATCAGAAAATGATGTGATTCACAACTTAAACATTTTGGGGATAAATAACATACTTTACATACTTTACCAAACAATAATCCACATCGCATTGAAGCTCCAAAGAATACTTTGCGTTGAAAACTAATATTGTAGGAATATTTTCTGATATTTAGCGATGAAGATTACTTTACTCTACTTTATTTGTTAAACATGAACCTCCTTCCAATTTAATAGTTTTAGCCAAAAATTTGTGAATTGCCATGATAAGATAAATGTTGTCAAATCATAATCAACAATGGAAACCACCATGTAGTAGGCCCTACATTTACAGTAAAACACATGATACGACGGGGATTCTTTCCCCATTGTAAGTTGGATATAACTTCAAAAACGAAATAATTAAATTATAACACAGAACATTACGAAATTACTGAAGGGTAAAAATATTGAAAACAAATACTGTAAACGTCCTAATAACACGAATAAAAACATTTTTGGTGTGAAATAAAGTGAGGGATCCCTTTAAAAATTAAGTATTGATGAACCAAATTTATTTATTACCAAAAAATGTGACTTCTGTTGAAATATATTTCTGTACTTTTTTCCCAGTGGACCCATCCCAGGCTGTACGCGGGTGGACTGAAAAAAACAGCGCACAGCGCGGGGGTAGAGACACGACGGCGGCGGGAGAAAGTGACCCTGAACCCACGTGGGTATAAATATTCAAATGGGTATAAAAGCGAGGCGGCAGGCAGCAGGGAATAGGCTGGCGGAAGCGGCGGCTGCGGTTGAGAAGGGGGCGTGGGAGGCTGGGGCGAGCGAGAAAGTCTGGGAAAGTTGATCCCCGTTCTGGGACCGCGCCGGAGACGCAGTGGTAAAGGGGTGGGGCGGTCCTGGGCTCGCAAGAAGCCGCACTGTCTGTGACAGCCGCGGATGCGAAAAGCGGGGAGGCGCAGGGTGGCGCGGGGTGGCGCGGGGTGGCGCGGGGTGGCGCGGGGTGGCGCGGGGTGGCGCGAGGTGGCGCGGGGTGGCGCGGGCTGGCGAGGGGTGGCGCGGGGTGGCGCGGGCGGGTAGGGGCGCGGGGTGGCGCGGGGTGGCGCGGGGTGGCGCGGCGGGGTAGGGATGGGGTAGGGGTGCGGGGGTAGGGACGGGGTAGGGGTACGGGTAGGGGTGCGGGGCGTACGGGGTAGGGGGGGGGGGTAGGGGTGCGGGGTAGGGGTACGGGGTATTGAATTGAATTGAATTTGCCTTATTTTACGTGGCGAGACTCAGGCCATGAGGCCTGCTCTTCCGTCTGACCACGCAAATTCCGTTACACTCCTTTCACCAACCATGGGAGAAAGAAGGTATTGCTTGGGCGACGAAACAGGCGATTTGAATTTAGTTCAGAGGCATCATTTAGGCTTGAGGGTCTTTTACATGCAGTAAATGTACTAACATGGGACAGCCGGCTTAACTTCCCCTCCGAAGGAAGGCGTACGAAGGATTTTTTCGCCCTTAAAAATCCACGGCTTCGATCGGGTTTGAACCCGCAAACTTGGGTATAGCAGTCCAATACGCTAACCGCTACACCATCGCCGCCGCAAACGGGGTAGGGGGTACGGGGTAGGGGTGCGGGGTAGGGGTGCGGGGTAGGGGTGCGAGGGCCGGGCACCAGGAAATGGGCTGGCGTGGGAACTCTGTGCAAATGGACACGGAACACGGCGCAGGACCGGCTCAGCGAATACGTTGCACGAGAGTCCTTCGCGAGACCATGTCGCTAGAGCGCCACACCAGTAAATGCAAAATTCGTTCGGTGGCAGCCAGGTATGTCAGGTTTCTGTGTCTTGTCTGAATCTCACGGGCAAAAACAGAGTGGTTGATGCTCGGTACATGTGACTTTGGGTCATGATTTCAAGGGTCAAGAGCAAAATCAAAAATTTCTCGAATTCAAATGTCAAATTAAGAAGTAAATGAGGAAAAGGGAGTAAAGAATGAAAAATGCAATTTCCCTTTGGCTGGCAGAAAAAGCGAGAATATTTTATATTCCTGCTAGAAATTAAGCCAGTGAAAGAAACTTAAGTGCAGATTAAAAATCTTATTTGAAACTATTGGAGCTACAACAGCACATACTTTCTCACATTATACATGAGTTCATTTTCGAAAATTCAGAGATTTCATTGAAAATGAGACCGCAGCCATTGTTTAAGCCTCCCTTCTACGCGTGAAAAAATATTGAAAAAAATGGGACTGATTTTGAGATTTTTTTAAATACCATAAATTTCAGACACGGGCAGACGGACGGACGGAAGGACAGACGGACGGAAGGGCAGACGGACGGGCAGGCAGGCGGACGGACGGGTGGACGTGCGGACGGACGGACGGACGGAAGGGCAGACAGACGGACGGGCGGGCGGACGGGCGGACGGGCGGACGGGCGGACGGGCGGACGGGCGGACGGGCGGACGGGCGGACGGGCGGACGGGCGGACGGGCGGACGGGCGGACGGGCGGACGGGCGGACGGGCGGACGGGCGGACGGGCGGACGGGCGGGCGGACGGACGGGCGGACGGACGGATGGACGGACGGGTGGGTGGACGGGCGGGCGGGCAGACTGACAGACAGACGCGCGGGCGGGCGGGCGGGCGGCCGGACGGACGGACGGGGTGTGTCTGCGACACACACTGACAGACGGACGGACGGACAAACACACAGGCGGACGGACAAACACACAGACGGATGGACGGACAAACACACAGACGGACGGACGGACGGACGGACAAACAGACAGACGGACGGAAGGACGGACAAACAGACAGACGGACGGAAGGACGGACAAACAGACAGACGGACGGACGGACGGACGGACGGACAAACAGACCGACGGACGAACAGGCAGACACACAGATGTAAAGATGGCAACAACAAATGGAGAAATTAGCCAGAAAGTTTCCTCAAGTTTATTGTTTGAGCAGTTCAATGACGCTATCGCACATGACATGTCGCCTATTCCTTCAGTGTGAGGCGAAACAGAGTCGTCATGGCCATTGCTCTGACCTGCGAATTAGCCCAACGCAAGCGCAGGACGATCAAACTTTTCAGACTACGTGGCTCGGCAACGAAGCGCTCGAGCGAGTATAAGCGAGCAAATGGAACGCGTTGCGGCATTCTGCATTGCACACTTCATCACACACGACGTCTCCATTGGGGGAATAACTGGTGTCAACAACATCCAGTTCAGAGATTGCCAACTGCAACCCGCTGACGAGACTGGTAAATCGTACTCACGCGCTGTTCGTTAATAATTGATCCTTCTCTCCTCCTTGTGGTTCAGCATGCCCAAACTCCGATTCCGGTCGAGTGTTCTGATTGGCTCATTTGTTGGCCACATTCTCCGCATTATGTAATTTTCAAAGGACTTCTATTTTTAAACGGTTTATAAACGCGACTATCAACAACTGATAACTAATGAACGAACAAATTATCTGTCAATATATGGTTTGTGTAAAGAATTACACAAATTTGACTTTGAAATCGCCATCAAATAAACTATTGATATACTTTCCAAGCTTATTTCTGTTAAGCAGCATGATATTGACAGTTCATTACAATTAGAATTATTGTTTATAGTGTGAGGCAGTGTTAAAACGATACGATATCCAGGAATTTTAAACAATTCAATGGCGTGTTGCTACCCTACGACCTTCACAAATATTAAAAAGACATATAGTATAGTAACATGATAAGATTTCCTTTCACCAAAATCAAAATATTAACATTCACGAATAGCACAAGGCTTGATCAAGGCTTATCATGCTACCGCTCGAAGGGCTTCCATTCAATGAGTTATTTCGGAGAGGAAATGAATCGGGCAGATTTAATAGTGTTGCGGAAATGAGGTTTGGTACGACCTATCTGTGCAAAGGTTTTTTTTTTCGTTTTCCAACTCTGTAAGATCAGCGATAGTACTAGCATTGGAGATTCGCATTTAGAATTGAAAATACGGTTAACTGCAAGTCGAAATGTTAACCATCATTGAAATAATTATTGCTAAAACAACGAGATATAAGGAATTTTGTACATAAAAATATTTTCATGGGTTTGAAACGCATTACACTAATCTTAATTACTCAACAATATGTTTATTTTCAATATCTATTTTGTTGTAAATGTATTTTCTTTCGTGTGAACTTTTAGGTCTATTATAATACACCTGAAACATATTAATAGTGACCATTCCATAGTTCAATGTATAAATTGAAAGTTGTATGCAAATGGAAAATAAACATTGCTGTAACGAGGAGTCGTGATGGCGATCCACTGAGGTTATGCGAACCACGGGTGCCGTCTCAAGGCCACTCGACAGTCAAGGCCACAATCAGTGTGACAAGTCTCAAGGCACAATCAAGTCTCAAGGCCACAATCAGTGTGACACTGAGATGTCCGTCTTTGGTTTAGAATTAATTTGGGGATATATTGGAATCATCACAATCACAACCAATCACATTCAAAATGCCAAATTAACTTGTGAATTCTTATTACCACATTAGTACATTTCAGCCTACACTCTGACATGAATGACTGATATGAATTGATGGGCGGACGTTGATGAAAGGATGAATGATACGGGAGCAAAAGTGAAAAGGGAATTTGGCGGCAGGGAATCGGGAGAACCCCGACAAAAAATGTTCGAGAAAACATTTTGTCCATCGTACCATGGATGGCACAACAAGGATCAACAAGGAATGAAACTCCCGTCTCAGCGGGGATAGGAGAGCTGTCTGACCGCGACACCACGGGTCGCCAATTACATCTATACAAAATGTGCAGACTTACCGGCACCAAAAAAGATCACCTGTATGCACCATCAGAGGATGAACAAGAATGTACAGAATGTACTACGTGCAAAAGCTTATTCATAACAGAGGAAACAATATTTTTTGCAAGACACAGTGTGGTCTTTCTTTAGCCAGCACTGTTACGTGCTGGGGCGACAAGTACGAACTAGCAGTGTGATTCTCACTCATTGCAGCGCGCTCAGTACACGCCAGTGCGCGGTCTCCGCTCCTCTGAGCATTAGTCCTTACTAAGAATTAGTAGCTGCTCCGACCTGACTCCCGTTTTCGCGACCTTGCAGAAGGCACATGCTTATCACTACCTCTGCGACTCTCAGGGCCAGCCAGAGGTGGTACAGATGGCAGAAAAAGGAAACACATTTTCTCGCCAAGCAGTCGGCGATAAATATGCTTCTAAATTCCGAAGTCTTTACGGTTTGCAGGGTTTAAAGCGCAGTAAAGTGGTGTAGGTGGCGTATGTCTGTCTCTTGAGAAGTGTCCCCCGGCAGGGACAACCGGTTGCGGAGCCCACGACTCTGGTGAAGACGGGAAGGAAATTCTCGGCGTCACGGCATAACTGCCAAAGTGGGAGCAGTGAGCAGGCGATGCTGAGCTCCTCGCCGCTCGCGCTCTCCCGATGGCTTCCAGGTGGCCTATACCCACCGACCATGGGAAAGGACTGGAGTGTGCCTTCGGCCGACATCCCATATGTTTTTACGGGACAAGTGAAATCCCCCGTTCGGCTGCCTCGATACCCGGTAGTGCACGTCGTAAATGCACTGACGCTGAAATATGGGATTTAATGCAAGATTATTCGTAGCCTCCAGCTGGCAGACCGGGAGCGGTAGCTCAGTGTATCAACTGATGTCACTGCAGCGCTTCTAACCGGGAGGTCCTAGGTTCGAGTCCTGACGGCGGCAGGATTTTCGACACTAACTTTTCAGCTAGGTCGAATTCAGTCGCTGTCTGGAGGAGAATTCCAGCGGCCGGCTGCTCTGATCGGTAGTTTTCTGTGGTTTCTCCGATCAACACCAGGCGAATGCCGGAGCAGTACCTTACCAAACGGGCCACAGACCGCGCGCGATCTGTCCTTCCTTGTCCTATCCTCTCCCCCTTATACACACACTTACACTAACATGTACTACACTACCACATATTCCGGGAGATCGGTCGGGAGCTTAGAGCTTGTCCCGGCTGGGGCAGTGCCCCGCTGGTGGGAGAGTCCATTTTAGGGGGAAACCCCACTAGCCGACGGTAGGTCGGCGCCGGATCTCGCCCTCTAGTGGGAGAAGTTCACCGCCACCTCCCGGGGAAAAACATGCACTACACTAACGGGACTAATGACCACAGTAGTTGACGCACCCAGAAACACGAAAAAAATCAATCAATCAAATCCAGCTGGCAGGGTGGCCCTACCCAGGCTTAATTAGGGAGGCGTCCCTCGGGAGCTTTTCGTGCCGGCGTATCAGCCTACTAGCCTGACAGACCATTAGTGCCACCTGAACTAGATGTGGATTAGAGCGAAAAGACCAAGTCACCAACCCGCTTTGCGAACCATAAAATTCTCATACTTGAACAATCGTACCCAGACATGAAAAGCTAGCGCGCCGACCGTTACGCCATAAGGCGCACCTGCAACATTTTATTACAAAAACAGATTATCACATACAGTTAACATTTATTCAGGACATTCCGTAAATGGCGTCTTTGAACGTAGCTACAAGAATTAACGACAAGAAATGAAGATGCAATGGTGATACCCC
>BLKR01005765.1:0-72842 GCA_011170035.1 Teleogryllus occipitalis | reverse complement strand
AAGAAGAAGAAGAAGAAGAAGAAGAAGAAGAAGAAGAAGAAGAAGAAAGTAAGAATTTGAAGTAACCAAGAATTAAAAACAAACGTTCCGATACTGTTTCTTTTCTTCTACTACATCAATGGTCAGAGATTTGACACATTTTGAAGATTATACGTTCTCATGTTTATTGGACATTATTGTAATCATTTAACAGTCTGTTTCAGGTTGTGAGTCATTTTTAAGAATCTCCCGCCTTTTAACTGAGATGAAATATTTCTGCCAGGCAGTGGCTAACAAGATTGTGTGATTTTCGTTTTCTGAAAATGTTCAAATCCGACGGGAGTTCAAATGAAATTACTGGAGTAAAAGTTGCTAAGAATAAAGCTCGAAAAGTTGAGGAACGTGCCACGTGATTGCAGCGAGTGGCCCCGGCCTACAGACCCTTCGAAGGCTTCGGTAGTGTGACGGGCAGAATGTCATACTGAAGTTCGCGGATTCAGATCCATCGGGGCTGTGATTTTTTAAGGTCTTTCGTAGGGGAAGTAAAGCTGGCCGTCCCATGTTGTAGATCCTCAAGTCTAAACGAAGCCTCTGAGCTAACTTCTAGTCGCCTGTTTCGTCGCCCGAGGGACACCTTCATTCGTCAGACGGCGAAAGGATCGTAACGAAATTTGCGTGGCCAGGCGGAAGAGTAGGCCCTGTGGCCTGAGCCTCGCCATCATAACCCATCGTTGGATTGAACCGAAACGAACTAGGCCTAGAAGCGAGGGCCCGGTTGCGCCGCGAATCCAGGGCGTGTGAGCTACCGCCTCCCCCCGCACGAGGTGTGAACGCTCGCGTCGCGGTCGCCTGCGCGGTGAAAACAGGCCCACATTCCTCGCGTCACTTTTCCGCCCCCGCCGCCCCCCGCCGCCCCGCGCCGCCCCACGCCGCGCCGCGAGGCGTCGGATCGAGGTTACGCGCCCGGCGCTCGCGCTTTCCGTCTTTCGGCTGTTTGTTCGGCGCGGGCGACGGAGGCCGTCGGATTGGCTCCCGGCACGAAGAGGCGCTCAACGGGCGGCGCTATCCGATGCGATGGGCTGAATGAGGGCCCGACGTTCCTGTTCGAAAACCTCGTGTTGATCGCTTAGTTATCGTCTATCTATGGTGGTCCATGTAAGAAATGGTTCTTGAAGGAAAAGAAAGAAAGAAGAGAGAGGAAGAAAGGGAAAAACTTACGCGATAGTTTTCTGATGGAAAGAAACGGGAATTTTTATCACTAAACAACGCACATTTATAATTCTACGACCTCTCTTAGAATGTATCTTATCTCTCACAAAACGAAAATCTTTAGTATTAAAAAATTTATCCTTAAAAGTAAAAATACGCAATGACTTAAAGATTACACAGATGATTAGAAATACCTTTGAAATGTATACACTCCCCTTTGAAATGTTCACATATTGATTTCAAAACTAGCAGTAGATAGTAATAAAAGTAATAAAAAATAAACATCGATTTATGATTGAAAAATGTACGAGAGTACTTTTAGTTCGGTTGATAATAATGAATGCTTATGAATAAGGAAATTGAATGCACCTATTTTCGCGGCTGTCATTGCAAATTAAATCACTTCACAGCCTTGGTATCCAAAAGAATTCTACAGACAATCGTTCTTTACTCGTAAAATAAGAGATGAAAATTTGCTTTTTATGAAGAAGATAAGATGACCCTGAACTTGAAAAATACGGTCACAATTATGTATTATCATGATTCTTGAATAATTATTTCATTAAGGACTTGTCTTGTAAATCGTTACACATTGCTTGCTCTTATATATTTAGTAATTATCACGTTACCGTAGATGAAAACCGACGAAATGGACTCTTTAATGATACTAATTAGTATCACATGCCTGAGAGAGATAGTCGGCAATTACCGAAAGCATGAGAGTATCAAATTGTTTCTCATTGAACTAGTGTTCT
Source organism: Teleogryllus occipitalis (assembly GCA_011170035.1). NCBI lineage: Eukaryota > Metazoa > Arthropoda > Insecta > Orthoptera > Gryllidae > Teleogryllus > Teleogryllus occipitalis. The sequence goes on along the minus strand of BLKR01005765.1, from coordinate 70,899 downwards.
TCATTTTCTACCTAAAATGTAAACGCGGTAAGAAAAGCATACAGAGATTTCAAATGTAGGGGGGAAAGCTCAAAATTCCTTGGTACATTGTTCAAAGAAATGCAAGCAATGAAAATACAGGAATATAAAAAATAATTCAAATTTTCAGAAAAGGACGACAATAACTTTCTTTCCAGAATGGAACTGACTTTAAAATCTGACGATTGTGCCAGTAGGATGTCGGATATGTATCACGCTAGCAGCTTTGTGGCTTGAGAAGTGTGATAGCGGTTCGAAGAAAAACCCCCAGAAGAAACGGCATCTCTCTCAGCGTTCGACATTTCGTTTTGTCCTCTTAAACGACTCCACCGCCACCGCCGCAATCCGATCGCGCAAAAACGCGAATAGGGACCCATCTGCGGCGCCGCCGCCCCCATCCCCGCCCTCGCCGCCGCCGCCGCCGCCCCCGTTCGCGCTGCGGCTCAGGCGTAATCAGACACGGCCAGGTGCGGATTAATATCTCAGGCGCCTCACGCATGCCCAAACGATGGGGTCTCCATTAATATTAAAATGCGGAACACACGTATTCAAAACGAAATCTAAAATAAATTCTAACCTTTCCAACATAAATAATTTATATTTTAAATATTTATGAACTAATGTAAACCTTCCTTTAACAATTGGGGGCCTTGTAAAGCGGAGGCTCTAAGCAGGGACTTGTCTGCTTCTGTATTAATCCACTGCTGGATAAGGATTTCCGTGAGCGGTGGTGTTGCAACTAGGGATGTTTCTGTTTCGGAACGTACATTTTTAGTGTTGTGAGAAAAGTGAACCTGAACCTATTACAATGTACGAAGCGGAATGTTGGACTCTTTTAAAAAAAAGTCTGAAGTAATGGTAATGGATTTCTTGAGAAGATCTTCCGAGATAACCAGACTTGAACATAGGACCAAAGAAAAAATAAGATAAATAACTGCCAAGACAGGCACTGTTTTGCACCATGTTGAAGGCAGATAGTTAACGTGGGGTGGTCGTATCAGTGGAATGGGAGAGGAAAGGATGTCGAAAGATATTTTCCTTTCCGGGCCAGTCAGACGGAGGAAGAGGGGAAGACCGCAGGCAACTTCGATTCGAGGAATAGAAAGAGCAAAGACGAGAGGAACCAGAATCGGGAAGATGGCCAGATCAGGACTCTGTGGAAGCTGAAATGCGAGAGGCGGTAAAAGCCGTAGGTCCTCCGCTTAATGATGGTGATGATGATTATGATGATGTTGATGGAAAACTCGGCATTGACATTATTAGTCAGTTAAGAAAGTCGCAAGCTTTGCTCCTTAAGTCACTGAAGTTTAAAAGACGATTTCCCATTAGGTTTGTCTACGTGTGGTTTAATGCGTAAACGGTCTAGTAGGCTCGTAGGGACTCTTTTGGGTAGAGAAGCCCAAAAACGTTTCCAACAAACTGTTGAATTTCTAACATGTACAAATATTTTAATATTAAATTATTGAACTAAAGAGGTTAAAGTTTAATTTCTTATTTATTTTTCTTGCATGTGTTCAACAATGGGGACCCACAGTCCACTCATACAGGTACTTAGGAGTCCTTGAGGAAGTAATCCACTCCTGCCCTTGCCATTCACGCAACTACCGCTCTGTCAGATTCTTCCCACCGCTATCTACTCTCATCTCTTCACTAACGATTTGACTGTTTTTCTTCTCTGATTGAAGGACGGCCACTCAGGCCCAGTGTTCATTGTGGAGGACGACCTAAGCTCAGCTGCGGCTCTGCGCGCGTCGTGGACAGGCACCGCCTCCGCCGCGCACGCGTCATCAGAAACGCACTCCGTGGGCACTGGCAACGGCGTTTAGCAGTGGATTCTGCCCCTCCCCGCCCCGTACCCCCGCCCACGCATCCCCGCCCTGCTATGCACCGCCCCGCCCTGCTCCACCCCGCACCCTGCCCACCCCCGCCCCTGGGCTCTGCTCCGGCCACGCTCTACCCCGCCCCGGGCTCGACCCCGCCCCGCACCGGCCTGCACTCCCGCTCCGCTCTTCCCACCCTACTCGCCCCGCCCTGCACCGGCCTGCACTCCCCCGCTCCGCTCTTCCCTTGCCCTACTCTGCCCCGCCCCCGCCTTAAGCGTTCCTCGCCCCGTTCTCCTCCGCCCCGCTCGCCCCCCGCTCCTGCACTCCCTGCCTGCCTCTGCCCTTGCTCTACTCCTGCCCTGCTTCCTTCTACCCTCCCACCCCGCCTGCCCCCGCCCCGCACTCCCTGCCCGCCCTTCCCCGCCCCGCCTGCTCCGCCCCGCCTTCACCGCTCCGCTCTTCCCCACCCTGCTCTGCCCCTCCCCGCTCTGCTCCGGCCCGCTTCCTACCCTTGCCCCGCTCTGCTCCGCCTCGCTCTGTCTGACCCTTGCTCCCACCCCGCCCCGCTCTCCCCGCCCCGCTCTGTTCTGCTGTGCTCCGCCCCGCTCCGGAGATTCTGGTTCTGCCTTCTTCTTTTCTCTGGGCACACCTGTTGTTTAGTACTAATTTTAGAATTCACATTGCGACATTTCAAAATCTGTATGAATTTTATATTAATTGTAGGAGGGTGGTAGAAATCGCAAGGGTGTTCACCAAATTGCAAAAGGAAAAACGGTATAATTTAACAAACTTCTTCGTGTGAAAGTTATGTACGTCTTGGAACCGAAAATATAAATTGTTGTAATTGCAACTGCTTGTACTTGTTATTTACTCATTTCTAAGAGTAAGAAAGTACTAAATATACCATTACATGGCAGAGCACATAACACAGAGATACCGTTCCGATATCTTCACAAGATGATGACGTCATCAGATCAGAGTGTTGTATTTATGTATTATTCAGCCTGACGGATTGAATCCACTTGCCATATTAGATTGTGGCTTCCTATATTAAAATATTGAAGTGACTAATGAGGAAAGTAATCTGAGCCTTCCGAGGAAATAAGAATCACAAACACTGTCTGATGCATCTAGACGTTGGTAATTTCCTCTTATCTCTGGAGTAATAATTTTAAACATCCTGGATTGCTGAGTAATCCATCGAAATTCGGTGCGAAGAGGAAGTCAACGATCCATTCCAAATAAGAGTCACTTTCAGATATCTATTCTGGGCTGTGTATAACTATAGTGGATTACTTTCTTTTCAAATTTTGAATGACAAAGAACTGCATTTTATTCACAGATAAATATATATGCATTACTTCACAACTCTGCTTAGATATTTGACTTCATCGCCCTTCTTTTATTTCTGAGTGTTTAAAAAGGCACACAGTATTTCAACAAGAACGTTCAGCTGTCGCCCAAATCAGAGGGGGGGGGTGTCGTCCCCCTGGAGGTCGATGAAGTTTTAAAGGGCGACAGCGATGAGCAAGGGGCCGACAGCCGAATTAGCGCCGGTGGCTGATGGGTGCGACCTGCGAGTAGTCGCCTGACCCTTCACGCTCCAGCGGGGAGGAACACCGCCACCTCCCGGGATTCAAAACAAATTTCTCGTCCGTCTCGCCCTTTCTTTGGTCGTTTCTTTTGTCTCTTTTCTTTCTCCTCCGTAGGTGCCATGTGCCCTATCTCCTCCGCCCAGCACTTTCGCTCGCATTCACTTTCGCCTGCGAGAAATGTATGCTGCCCTCGTCCGTAGAAGGGGCCGTTATGGATCGGCGCGCCGCTCCTACACCACCGCCCCTCCCCCCCCCGCTGAGTTATGTCACGAGTGCTACGCGACGCGACGCGACGCGTCGTGACGTCGGCTGCGAGCGACCTATTGTGCGCCGTTGGGCCCTCCGTGCGTCCTTCCGCTCACCAGGTCCCCGTTCCTCCCTCCTTCCGTCTGCCCGCTCACCTACCGCTTCCTCTTAACCCTCCGGACCTCTTACCTTCCTCTCCCCGTCCCTCGCTTCGTGCGTTCGCCCGCCCGCCGCCCGGCCTGGCCGGGGTTCGATCGCGGCCGGCGAAATTTCGGCCCCTCCCCCTCCCCCACGCCCTGTCTGCGGTCGCTCCCTGTGCCGCGCCGCGCCGCGCCGGGTGCAGCGGCGCAGCCCCTCTGAGAATGGGCCATTGTGGTATTTGAATGGTTACATTCAGGTACCTTTCAACTCACTTGCCACTTTTTATTTCATACGTACATTTCTAATGAAGAATTCAATGTTTAAGTAAAAACGTCCACGTAATAATCACACGTGCTGACAAATACTTTGATGTTAATTTGTGAACGTTATATATATATATAATCAATATTTGTTTTAAAATTAATATATCGCTGTACATAATTATTTTCGGGCATAACATGTTTTTTAACACAAATAGATTTTATTTTGTTGAAAGGATTTTAATAAAAATTCCCTAATTTTTGATATTTTTTCCAAGAAGTTCTTTGAGTGTTTTCTGGTATTCCCTATTTGCTAGAATTTATTTGCACGAGTATTACTACATTGGGTTCAGTAGGTTGTGTAAAAAGTTATTAATCGCGAAGTATGTGGTACAAGTACGTGGCGTGTTGTTACAATTTGAAGCATCTTCAAGATCATTCCTGTTAAATTGAATTGTCTCTTGTGTAAGTCGAGAGCATTTCTAGAAAACATTTAACTCAGTTTGAATTCAGAATTTTGCAATATTCTATAAATAATTCACATTCAATGTCCATCGAGATACAAGCAATTAAATTGTGTTCACCAGAACTTAACAGAAAATAAAATTCTACGTACAACGCCAGAGTAATTTTTTGAAAATGAATCATGCGTTTGACGTATCGTAATCTCAAATAGCACTTTTATATTTTATGTTACAGAAAATAATGCATTCGCTCTCTATTCACGTGATTATAATTAACAGAAAAAAATATTTTCACAGAGATCTCTATGTGTAATTATTCGTAAAATGTCCTTACATTTTCTTCCCTTTCATTTTACTTTTTCGTTATAACTTACGCCGCAGAGAGAAAGATCTGTAATGCTGCGCGAAAAACGGCGACGTTTCGCAAAAATAAATTATTTCAGGGCCCTGGTAACGAAAAAATGAAAAAAAAGTTGCTAAATTGAAAAGAAAAAATCCTCTATCACGTGGTGTACCCAGAATCCAAGGTTTGCGGGTCTTTTATACCGAAAAATTGAATTGATACCGCAAAACATGTCTTACCGTCCGTCCATCTGTGAACAACGCTAGCGGGTAAACCGTTCAGCCGATTTTCTCTAAAATTGATATTCCTCAATGGATCTGGCCGATGTCGTGGCACCTTGAATTTGACCCCGACATTTTAATTTTGCGGGATATTTTACATGACCCCCCTGGAACATTTTCAAAATTTAGAAAAAGGCCTTATCGTTTCTGATTAAATTATGTTGTTCGATAGTTTGAAGGACATTTAAGAGAATGGTGCAGGTCTCATTTTGAAAACCATGATATTTCGAAAACTACAAAAGTTCAAATTTTTTCGGCGTCTTCCTACAACTACAATATTATTACGAAGGAAGATATTTCCCCTGTTCCTTAAAGATAGATTTTCAAAATAAGGTCATGTATAATTTTTCGAGAATTTGAGTACTTTTCGCGTAATTCTGCGTGAAAGTACGGGCGAGAAAGTACGTGCAGTTTTAGAGCCACTTGTTATCTTAACTTTTCCACGTCTCTATTCCTTCAGAGTACTTTTAGAACACCAGTCTCCTTTTCTCCTCTCTCCTCTGCACCCGTTACCTTCCGGGCGGAGCGTGCCTTCAAGGCCCCTTGCGCAGGAATGCTAGGGCTGGCGATATGTCGCGTCGCCCAAATGTTTGAAAAATACGCCGCCGTCGGAATGTTGCCCGCCCTCGCCGCCAGGCGCGCGCCCATCCGCGAGGGCGTGGCAGCCGCCGGCACGTGCTCACGTGGCAGCCACTTGCGGCTAGAGACGCGATATCCACGACGAAACAGCGATGTTTCTGAACATCGATGCCCAAAATTAAAATATTGATGTTAATAAACATAGATGGATTTTTTTAATGGATAAGCAAACATTGAAATGCACGTGTGTGTGTGTGTGTGTGTGTGTGGCGGGGGGGGGGATAATTTGAAAAGTGGTCCGCCTTATTTATATTTTAATTGAGATTTATCTGATAAAATAAAGTCAAAAAATCATCAGGATAATTAACAAAACTTTGATTATCTGATTCGATAATTCAAATATAATATTCTTCTTTATTGATGAAAACTCGATTTTATTTATTTTTCACCCTTGTCAGTTTGGTCTGAATAATATTTAATTTATGGATAAATGAAAATTATTATAGAATTTTGTTACGATGATACTTTTTTATTTAAAAAATATCAAGCTTGTAAAACATCGAATTCACAACAGCGATGTTAAGAAAACATCGGCTTCAAAAATTGATATTAAAATCTTAGACGATTCTATAAAAAACATCGATGTTTTGAACTCTGACATAATTATTGATTAAATTTGATTGTTAATTAAGAAGAGGAAGGAATATACTTGTGTTAAGGAGCTGAGGGTGGTTAACGGGGGTTTGAATCTATCTTTGGGAAATCTTGACTTTATACGTGGGTGGAATTTCCTACTTTGATTTGATTTGATTTATTTGGTTTTAAAATGTAACACCTCCGGGACGTGTGGAGGAGAGGTATAATCTGCACACTTTACTCGAGCTCCAGAATTCCTTCCCCACCCTTTTGCTACACATAGTTCAATGATAAACAAAAGTATCAACAAAGCGAGGTTAGCAACGTATCAAGACTAGAAATGTTCGTCCCGAGAAATGAAAACGTATTAGCATCGGTAAACGAACTACATATTTGATTTCCTAGTATTGCTAATAACATAGCATCCCATGCCTTCGGCTCCACTCCTACCGCAACTTGCAAAATGATTTATAATTCTGTAAACGTGCAAATTCACGCTAGAACAAAATGTGAAGGCATTTTGCTTGCAATTTGCGAGGACCACATTGCGGTAACCCATGTGTCACACCTTTTCTCTCAGAATGTCAATATAGAGTAACATTTACATAATTGGACGTAATAATCGTGCCGGCCTGGAGCCGCGGCGGTTGAGGCTGAGGGGCCGTAGCAGCCTCGGCTCGCGGGTTCGAATCCCGCGTCGGGCATGGAGGCTTGTGTGTATTTGTGATGACCTGACGTGTTCTCACTACAGTTTCCCCTTCAGTTTAAAACAAAGTGCTCGCTGTATGACCGAAGATGTTGGAATGCGACGTTAAAAAATTAAGGAAAATAAACAAAAAACAATTCTTTGGAGCTCTGCCTTTCATACTAAGAATAACTCTGAGGAGGACAACTGTACACTGATTTTCTCTTGAGTAGGCGCACATCTTGTGTTATCCCAGCTCCTTGGCGCTGCCCCGTCGGTCTCTGACATTAATCTCGGTTCCGCCCGTGACTCATCAGGCCCTGAGACATCTCGACGCGCAGCATCGTTGCTCTTCTTCCCTGGGAATTCGCACCGGAAAGTTGGATAAAGCCAACCACAAATTAGTTGTAATATTTCATTGAAACATTAAACCTCCAAACATGTTTCAGAAAAAATGTTTCCCATTATCATTGGAAATTCTACAGTCCAAGTGGCGTGGATTGAACACACACTTCTTGTAGAGGGAGTCCAGATATCAATGATTCATTTTTATTAACGTTTTAAATATATTCCGAGGCCCACACGAGATTTTTCTCGGGTGGAGGTAGGTGACAGTTATAATGTCCCACCCACTTGCTGAAATTTTATGAAGAATTTTTCATTTGTCAACATAAAATATATTTTTATTTGTTGACTTATAGTTAACATTTACAATGTAAACAATTGATCCGTTTATATTGAATGATTTTCGTTAGTATAGAAAATTAGTGGAAAGCTATAATTTTTAATAAGTATTATTGACTTCGGAAGGGGGGAATGAAGTCTCATAAGCCCTTTTGTAATAACGAGACTACTCCTGGATTTCCAAAAATATACGAAACACGTGTAAGTGATAATTTCGCAATGATATAAAATAAGTAAAAATAAGGAAGTAAATAAATCTAAAAATGGACTCACGAAATAAAAATGAACCAATTTTTTAAAATTTAAAACAGTGAGGAGCAAATTCTGTCGTTTTTCGTGAATTTAACTCATACAATTGGTAACCAATACATACACTTAATGCTCAGGAAAGGAACTTAATGCTCATATTAAATGTTGTAAAACTATTGGGCGTAAACATAATTATTATGATTTAGCAAGGAGAAACGTTTGCGTTAACTGCCCCTGCTGTATCTGTCGGTCACCTGTTCTGGCAAAAAAACATAATACTTAGGAATGCCTTCAGTGTCTTTTTACGTTACTAAAATCATTTAGGAGAATCCATAGAACTTAAATTAATAAAACTAACTTAATTTTAATTAAAGTTTCAGATCTACATTCCTGCAAAATTTAATTCATTTTCGATGTATGCCTATATCAAACCATTTGTTAACCCGCTCACTACTAAAACACTTTTCTTCGTGCTACGTTGACCTCACAGGGTTCGAAGGTTGCTCACTTAGTCATTTAACCTTTGCAATGAATGGTGCTGCGAACACCTGTAGTCTAAAACTAAAAATGCTTATCAGAGACTTAAAGATAAGCGTTCATAATTGCCAATTAATAGTCACAGTAAAACTATATTCAAGCTTCAACTTTTAATTCAATTAGACATAATTAAGCGTTATTAATCGCATAGGTTGCTAAATACTTCATAATAGAGCGTTGTTAACAATATTTCATTCACGAAAATAAATTTCCTTCGTGAAGAATTGTTCAGTTGAGCATCAGTGAGACAAAAATATGTTTTAAAAAAACAAAGAGCAAAACCATGTTTCATCTTTGCTATCGACTTCGCATCTACGATGGCATCTTCATCGCCACCGCGTTCACCGGCTAACCATCTCGTTTTAGTATTTCCTAGTAGCCAAAGCATCCTGCCTCCAACCGATCAACCAGCATTCAAATGTTACCTCTTCCCTTGCCTCCGTTTATACATTTTTTTAGAGACGTCAAGAGCGCCCCGTGATGCGGCCTAAGCTCCCATCCCTCAGGTGCAGGGCGCAGCGGCACCCCAGCCGGGCCCTCCACGGCCACCTGCGCGCGGGGGCCTTGAATGTCAACGATCCCCGCCGCCCCTCGCGTTAGAGGCCTGTTAATTCCTTTACCATTTTGAGCGCGAGTGGGTCAAGGCGACAGGAGCCCGATGCGATTCACCGCGAAGGCCGCGCCCATACGTATTCCGCCCCCCCCTTCCGTCCCGCGAACGCAGCGCCGGCCGGCCGGTCCGGAGGTGGACGGACGCGCCGCGCAGCCCTTCGTGGGCGACGTAGGGCACCGGCCGGGCTGCACGAGCGTCGCACAATCCTTACAAATATTCCTTTGGAGGGCATGCAAGGAGGATTGGGTCTGAAATAATAGAAAGAGAAATGTTCCTTCTGGCCCAGCATACTCTTATTTAGTTATTCATGCTAGTTCATAAGATTACTTTTACGGAGATTTTCAATTTTTTTTTTCATTCAAAATACGGAAGTAAAGAACTTCTTGCTGAGCTTATCTTCGGATATGTGTAATAAATTTATGATTTTCTTTAGATACCGGAAAAGGCACACGTTTGAAAATGATTGGGCAACTCGGATGCTAAAATTAGACGAAATATACGCATTCTGATGACCTTCAGAACATTCAAGTCCAATAAAACGGAGAGAAAATTGTCAGTGAAATACGTCAACTTCTGAAAAATTATGAAATGGCATTACCATTTTAAAACGACCACAGCTCAATTAAAAAACTTTAAATGGTGCCCAAATGAGAAACGTTTTCAAGAATGGTGTCTTCTGACTGTGTTGTTTATTAAGAAAGTATTATTCGAATTCTTTAAATGGAATATTTTATTTTCATAGCAATCTGATGTAAAATAGTTGCAAGTAATACGTACACATCCATGAATTATAGATTATCATTTCACTGATTTACTTACAACAATTACATTAATAAACCATCTCGTTAACAATGAACTGGTCCGTTAACTGCTCCGAATTCGTGGTCACATTCTGAAGGTCGGGGAATGCAGATCGGTCTTGGCCGTTACGTTTCTCCCACGAGCGGACAGCGTTTCCCGATGAGCTATTCAACATACGCATCAACCGGTGACGGAATGCATGTTTCCAATCAAGCTTACGCACGTTTACTTATAGAATCCAGATGATATCTGGTGGGATATGGTAGCCGGCAATGTCAGTGAACTGTGTATTGATTGCGGAGGCCATGCCCTCAGACACGCCCTCTGGACGTGAGCAGAACGCACCCAGCTAGCATTGTACCACGTGTCATTCCCTTAAAACATTTAGAGGCTTTTCCTTGTCAATGTAAATTAACGTTTTCGGATCTTTTACGTTTTTGAAGTGTTTCCACCAACGAGCTCTGCTTTGGTCTGCCACACTTTCATGACGAGTGGAAGTTTGAATTTTGAGGTTATGCGTCGTCGAACATTATTTGACAACTCGACAAGAGTGCATATTTTAGTACTTTATCTAAATGTTCGATGAGTGAAGAATAAAATTCGCACTAATTAGTGAGTTGTCAAACTGAATAAAAAGACCCTCGGTTTCCTACAAAAAATTACACCCTTATTTCCGGAATTAATAGAAAAAATGTATTTCAGGAAACATTTCAAGAATTGTAACAGTTCACATACATAATAAAATAGTATTAAACGGTCATAAGCTTTGAACTTCTTCTACCCGATGCATTTCTCTGTGGAGAATCAAACCAGACTCTGTAGAGGGTCTTCAACCAATCAGAAATCTCCATTCGTTTTATGCCCATATATGGCACGTACAAACCTGCTCGGATGGAGGGGGAAGTAGTGGACGAGTCCAAGTCGGCCAAAGCCACGGGGGAGGCCACGGGATTTCTGGAGTACTACCATAGTATTTCATATACTTATATATTAAAGTACGCTCTACATTGATTTAAAACTTTAATTAAAAAATAAAACAATGAAAAAAATAAATTATAGTTACCTTCTTTACCCATTTCCATGCTTAATTTTTGATTAAAATGTATTGGGCGAGTCCATTACCTGAATAGACTTTCCCTGAACTGTTAGCTCGCTCACTTGCGCCAAATTTGTTGTTGTGTGAGGACGTGTGTTGAAGGTAAGGAATCAAAGCTCAGCCAAGCGACATTATATTCTTTGTTTTGTCTTTTCTATGCTATTATGACATAGGTTAAATGATTCTGTTAAGATATTTGACGCGGCAAACTATGTATTATCAGCTGTTTAATGACATGCGGCAACCGGCGAATTTTCCTGTCCTCATGGCAACCATGTTGAAATAGCGTGTCTTGATATTCATATATTATTTTGTTATTTTTGTTTTAAACTGGCGAATGTAGCAATTGCATGTGCGAGAATTCGAGGATCCAGAAATATTAACAGGTTGTTGTGCGGTAGCAGGTGGTTCCCTGATCTATATATAGAATCTGTGCAAGGTTTTCGGCTTCGAGCTTGTGCGCGCATTGAAACTTTTTGACAGTTCCTTCGAATGTTCAAAATAGTATTCATTTTTGTTACGCCTAAATTTCTTGAAATTGTTGTTTAACGTTTTATTTTATGACAAATGTAAAATATATTGCTCTTTGTTTTTTAGCAGACACTTTTCGAAGCTCATGTTTTCATATCTCGTTGTAAAGTAAATTCATTTATAAGTTCTCATTGACTTTTAACCGTTTTTAGCCGGCATGTTCCGGTAGGGAGCGTTGGTTCCACGCTGCTGGCTCGATACCATATATGGTAAAGAAAGCTGCTATTGGATGAGAAGCATGCCCTTATTAGTTGGTGGTGGGGGTAGGGTAGGCATGGGAGGGGCAGGGGCTCCGTAGTATATTACTCATAGGCCGGCTCCGGGCTTGAATCAGTCTGGTGCTAGTTCTCGTACTGTGAGGGTAGCAGTGTTGTGCTGCTGCGTTTTTGTACATACTAAATTGTAAGTTTCCAGTGCTTCTTGAAGATACTTAGTGAATTTGTGTTTCGAGCGTTTGTGCCTTGTGGGATATCAGCACAATTTTCGTGTGGATTTTCGCGGATGTGCTTGTGAGCAGTTAGGGCGGGGCAACCGGCTTCGTCCACACTCCCAAGGATTTCGCCTTATTTGGCGGGTGTTTGCATAGGATGTAGCCACTGAATATGGGCGGTGCCTGTGTAGTAGTTACCGGTGTGGGGCTTAGTCTTGTCAATGGGAGGGAAACCGTGTGGGAAAACTAGTGGTGTATTGGATGTTGACTAGTTTACTCGTATTACGGTACTTATTAATTTTTTTATTTCTTGCAGTACCCGTAAACTCAACTACTAACAATGTGCGACGAAGAAGTTGCTGCGCTCGTCGTGGACAATGGATCCGGCATGTGCAAGGCTGGGTTTGCAGGCGATGATGCACCCAGGGCAGTTTTCCCCTCTATTGTTGGCCGACCCAGGCATCAGGTACTGGGAATTTTAATCTTTTCTATACTGCTCATTACTTTTAACTCATTATGGAGACTGACCATTCGTTTCCTCCTTAGGGTGTGATGGTCGGTATGGGCCAGAAGGACAGCTATGTTGGTGATGAAGCTCAGTCAAAGAGAGGTATTCTCACCCTGAAGTATCCCATTGAGCACGGTATTGTGACCAACTGGGATGATATGGAAAAGATCTGGCATCACACCTTCTACAATGAACTTCGAGTTGCCCCTGAGGAGCACCCTGTTCTCCTGACTGAAGCCCCTCTGAACCCTAAGGCCAACAGGGAAAAGATGACCCAGGTAACGAGGGGTTTCTTTAAAGTTTTTATATTATTAATGTGGGAACAAATGTATCAAATGTAATTTTTTATTTTACAGATTATGTTTGAAACTTTCAACACCCCTGCAATGTATGTAGCTATTCAGGCTGTCCTGTCACTGTATGCCTCTGGTAGGACAACTGGTATTGTCCTGGATTCTGGAGATGGTGTCTCTCACACTGTACCTATTTATGAAGGTTTGTAAGAATATTCTAAAAGTTTATAACTTTCAAAAGTTCTTTCAAATCCAGCATTTCTTACATGAACGTGTTCTGTGTTCCAGGTTATGCTCTGCCTCATGCCATTCTCCGATTGGATCTGGCTGGCCGTGACTTGACTGATTACCTCATGAAGATCCTTACCGAGCGTGGCTACAGCTTCACCACCACTGCCGAGCGAGAAATTGTTCGTGACATCAAGGAAAAGCTTTGCTATGTTGCTCTGGATTTCGAGCAGGAAATGGCCACTGCTGCTTCTTCCAGTTCTCTGGAGAAGTCTTATGAGCTGCCTGATGGTCAGGTTATTACTATTGGTAACGAGAGATTCCGTTGCCCTGAGGCTCTGTTCCAGCCTTCCTTCCTGGGAATGGAAGCCTGTGGTATCCACGAGACCACCTACAACTCTATCATGAAGTGTGATGTCGACATCCGTAAGGATCTGTATGCCAACACTGTTCTGTCTGGTGGTACCACTATGTACCCTGGCATTGCTGATAGGATGCAGAAGGAAATCACTGCCCTTGCTCCTTCCACCATGAAGATCAAGATCATTGCTCCTCCTGAGAGGAAGTACTCTGTATGGATTGGTGGATCTATCCTTGCTTCTCTGTCAACCTTCCAGCAAATGTGGATCTCCAAGCAGGAGTACGATGAATCTGGACCATCCATTGTCCACAGGAAATGCTTTTAAACATTGCCCTTGTATCTTCAAATCACTTTTTTCTATTGCTAGAAGTTTGCTACTTCTATTTAAAGCTCCGCATGCCAGCTGGAGTCGGAAGAGACTTTTTGTCTTATGTTCTGTGTAATTGATGAACAATTCTTAAGTCACCTGGTTGTATTATAAAAAAAATTTAGATTTGTGTTGAGTTAGACTGGGTTTCTCCAAGTATTCAAAGGGTCTCTTTGATGAAAGGCCTCTTGATTATGTAAGGCATGCCATTTGAACAGTTGTAAGATATTTGGTAAACTTTTGTATCTGGAAAGTGTGTAATTTTTTGTAATACATTTTTCAGACTTTTTCCAATGTAAAAGTTGACAGTTTCCTTTCATATTGGTTCTATTTTCAAGAACCTACCAAAGTGATCACACATGCACTAGGCCAAAGTATTAATTTAATCCCATGTGCAAGACTTATCATTTAAAGATTAAATAAAGACATAAAATTGTAAATACTATGTTGTATACTTGTATGCTTAATTAAATCCTTTACCTTTCTTTCCTAGTCCTCGCCAATTAAATTAGATTGCACAAAATAGAGATCAGGCCTAGAGATTAGAATTGGCCTAGGCAGAATTTTCTGTTACAGCTTGTGTATGAAATTATAAAAAATAGAGGTTGCAGGTGTTAATCTTCACTTAGTTATTCGTAGGTGGGAGTAAAGATTAAACATGTAAACGATTCGAAGAAAATGTGAAGTTTAAAGGAATATCTTCCTTACACCTTTTCTTGCGAAACATTCTGATATTTTTACGAATTTTGGTCGTATGGGGCGTTAGTAATTTTACTTAATTTTGCTGGTGTTGCAAGAATATGTATCAAAAGTTGCAAAGGCAATTTCCACGTAATAAGTGTGCTGACGTCTGGCCAAATCATCCGCTGCATTCGACTGAGGCAACCGAAACGTTGGGTGAGTGCATATGATAAAATTAGAAAGCTAATTGTTACTGAGAGTACTTTATAAACTAAAGATCTTAACTGTCAGTTTGTCGGCGAATAATGTCACCGAAAATACAAGTTGTAAAATCCTATTATTGGACATGAACTTTTTTTTTTCCTTGCGTTTCGAGCAGCGTTACAAAAGATACTATGTATATTTATTACAATGTGACAGTTTAGAAGGAATTGTTATAAAATTTACGATTCAAATTGTTTTTTGAGTAATCCAAACCGCATTAAACTTTTCACGAAACATTTTCTTTCAAAACTTCCAAATTTCTATTATTTGAGACACGCGATTTTGCTGTTAAGTGCGGTCAGGAACTAGGATGTCTCGTTCATGTAGAAAATACCCACAGCTCTCAGTTTGTTGGTCCACAAATCATGACAATTCTGGAAGTAATCATTCTTATTACTAATATATTGATTTCGTTTTCAGGTATTTGTGGATAAAATGTGGCATCATGGATGAGCATCAAGGATTCTCTACTTCTCTCATTTGGTATGAAATTACAACTAATAATGTAAATTATCACTAGGGGTGTAATGAGCTTTATTGTGCCATTGTTTTCTAAGATTTCTATAAGTTACTGCCTAATTGCATGGGTAAAATCATCTCTGGACGACTGAATTGGCCCATCAGCAAATACAAGTTTCTCTCCTGCAAGCTCTTTTAAGTTACTGACATTACATGACATTCTTTCCATGTCAAAGCATCCAATGTGAAGAAAATCGATCTCGACGGACAATTTTAAGTTTTTGTTTCTCTCTTCCAAATAACAGTATGTAATATTTAAAAAACAAACAAGTCTGAGTGTTTACTTAGGACTTGTGATGATGGGATTCTATCATTGAATATACATACCCATTAAGGAAAGCATTACTAAGTATAATGTATCCAGGAGTGGGATACTATGCCTCTAGGAAATAATTTATAAATAGGTAACCAGAAAAATATTTATTGCAATGTATTGTTGACAACTATTGGAAAATGTTATTAGAACACCATGGCTGTGCTTGGCTTTCTTGCATTAACCACTTGTAGTGAATTCATCTCTTTCTGCTCTGAGAGACTTGATAAAGTTTGGCACTCAGATGTAAGACACAAAAGTTACTTAATATAAGATGACATGTGTTTTTATGGGTAGCAATCCCTTGTAAAGTGGGACTGTGAGGAGCAGAAGTTTGGCGCCCTCTGAATGCTGAAGTGATTCCCAACAGTCTCTTACATATTGCTTCTCACACACACCCAATATATATTTCTATGCAGTTTCTTTTGCTTTTATAATCCTAGCTTGTCGCTCTTAATTATAGATTGAATAAATTTGCTTACTGTTTCGCGCAGAGCTGCCACACCACTATTAGCCACAGCTTCATTAAAATGCAAAAAAACTTGGGGTGAATTAATGCATCAGCAGACTAAACACATTCTTAAGACCCATGCGGAACATGGGCTTTGCAATAATTGTTTTTTGAAAGTTAGATATTGCTACTTCATGAATACATACCAATGTTTTTGTTGTAAATCATGAAGTGTACGTTTATTCCAATTAATATTTTGATTACATGTTCAGTGTTCAATACCTTTGTGTCCTCTATTTCATAGTTAGGGCCCCTTATACTGATCTGTTCTTGAAGAAACTAAAACTGGAATAAAAGTAACTTAAGTAGTTGGGGCATTTCAATCATTTGTGTGTTCCTGGAACTGCAAAACTGCTTTTCTATCAGAAAGAAAAATGCAAATTTTGGAGTGGGCCATTTCATATTGGATGCTTTAATGGTAGAATTGATATTTTGACATGAAATGTTAAATGACGAAATGAGTGTTGTTTTAGAAATGATAAATGGATAATTCTAACATTATGAAATTTCCTGAGTTGTACATTTCTCATTTTGCATGGGACTTTTCTGTAATTGAACATTGGATTCTTAAGAATGAATTAAAGATAAAATTATGAAGTTGTATGATATAATAGAATTCCTAGAATGTTTTGAATGCAGTTACATCTGCAATGCATGGTTAAGAATGGGAGAAAGATTGTAGGAAGGTTCAGTTATGAATGGAATTAGCTTTTCAAAAAATCCATATTGTCAAGAACTGAGTTACCGGATGAGATAAATATAGATTCTTGAATTTCCCACTTCTCTGATATGCTAATGTCAAATTGGCTTTGTGCTTCTAGTTTCTGTAAAGATGTCGGAATACAGGAATTCTTTGAAATTTTATGAATTCACGACTGGTTTTGTAATCGAATGCGTAGGCCTGAAGTTCTATTGTTCTGAGTGCTCTGACCTATAAAAATTGAATTGTAATGTTTAATTTGTTCTGGGGTAAATAATGATATTTGACCTTTTTTTGTTTTGTAAGAAAAAGCAATTTCAAACCATTGTTTACATGAAACATGTTGCACATGTCATAAGGCACAGGAGAATTATAATGTCCGTCAGTTGTCTGTCCTTTAAATTACTTGGAATATAGAGAGAGCTACACCTTCTCCCTCATGAAAGCTAATAATCTCAATTTTGGTGAAAATATCATACAGTGCTATTTACACTGAATTGCATTTACAGATGAGAAAATGTCCTTAAATCAAAAATTTTGCAGTTTTTATTTCTATTTAGTTACCTTTTTCTACCAAAACAGTTTTTCTCCCTTTTACGGATCCAACTAAAAACTAAAAAATTCATACACGGGACATTTTAGTCATTCAGGTTCAAACTGAAGAAAAGATAGTATAGATTCAAACTATGTTGCAACATGTAACAAAATTGGACTTTTCTCAGCTTAACTTTCTTAATGTTAGCAACTGATTTCTAGCACAAATTATGAAGGTCATTTACTTTTGATTCTTTCTTGTTCTACACTCTTCTAACATTTTTGAAGAGCTTCTAGCACTAAAAGTAAGGAGAAAGTCATTTAAATTGATATTTTACATGATTTTTCTTCAAAAGGTCAGATGTTTACAAAAAGAAAATTCTTGACTGTGAAGGCAAATGTTTGAACTTCGTGCTATTATTACTGACCTTTATGTTCAACATTTTTGGATCCACTCTTAACTGTAATATTGAAGAGAGACGTTTTTTCATAATGAAATTGTCTTCAAATTTAGATCTTTAAATAATGTCATGTACAATTTTTTCTGAATTGTGTAGTTTCCACAATTGAGTGAAATCTTTTCAATTTTTTTAAAAACTCTAAAAAATAGCTCAAATTTTTTCCTTAAACTTAAACTGTGTAGATAGGGCTGAATGGACTAATTCACATTATATAAGTATTATTTTGATTAAAACTTTTAATTTTTCAAAATTTATACATATTTAATTTTTTTAATATCTTGCATTATGTTGTAATTTAATGCATTTGTCAACAAAATGCTTGGATCATTTATGAAGTTTCAAAATAGCAATTTAACTTAAAAAGGGGTTGTTAGAAGTCATGGTGTACTGCTTTTCATTAAAACACTTTTCCAGTGTGTGTGTTACTTTGTCGTGCACTATCTAGAAAGAAATATGTTTTAGTTGCTTTGATGTAAAATTATTAATAAGTTTGATATTTTGTTTTGTTTTTTGTACCTGTGGAGGCCTAAATTTTTGAAAGGATATTTGAAATTGTAGAGATTAAAAAAAAATTATAATTAAAGAGGTTGAATAATTTATGCTTGCATTTTTCATTGTGTTGCTGAGGTACAAAACCTGTACAATTCACCATCTTCAAAATACCTTAAATTCGTAATAATATAATTTTCACAACACTCACAATGTGAACAAAAGAAAATAGTGTTAACATAAATATTCAAATATTAGCTGGATGCAAACTATAGTAAATACTGTAAATTTTGCAGATCAGTACTCTTGAAAATTTAATTTTCTTATTGCTCTTACAGTTTTACCTCCATATATTATCTATAGAATTTAAAAAATGTATTTTAAGTTCCTTGTTGGAGAGTCAAACAATTAAATTTTTACTTTCTCGTATACATACGTACATACAAATTCTATACGTAGTATAGAGAAAGTTATGTAATGCTGCAGAAAATCAATTTTGAGATTTCAACGGAAATACACTCTTTGGGGTCCCCTTTAACCGAAAAAATGTTTTTTTTTCAAAATGTCAGTCTGTCTGTGAACACTACTGGTGCCTAAACCACATGAATGATCTTTTCCAAATTGAAGAAACCCCTGTCCATCTAGCTCTAGTTGAAGCATTGAAATTTTGAAAAACATTCTTTAAAATTTGGGGGTACTTTACATGAAGACCCCCCCCCCCAGATATTATGAGTTTTCTCAAAAACTGCTCCAAATTGTTTGTTCAAATTTTTTTACACTTATAAAGGTGGCATAGGTCTGATTTTCATGGTTAACTCTGAATTTTCGAAAATTGCAAAATTTTGAATTTTTTCGGCTCCTGGCTGTAAATTATTGCTTGTAAGAAGCAACTATAAAATTGAAGATAAGAGGTTTTTCCTGGAATGAAATTTGTTTTCTGTTAATATTTCTTTCATTAAGGTCGTGTACATTTTCTACTAAAGTTTGCACATTTCTATCGATTTGTATACATTATTGCATTTGTGAGTGAAAGTGGATGAAGTTTTTCAAAAATCAATAGATTCCTGTGAAAAAGAGCTTCAAATTTCGCATTTACGGTAATGCTTAATCACCATTTCTTAAAAACGGCTTCAAATTTTTCAATGTCTATTTAGGACGAAGATTAAAGAAGGTTTTACTCTTCTTTCATATTCTGGGAGTATTATTTCAGTTCTAATAAGAAACCGCAAAGTTGAGAAAATGTCAAAAAATGTACTTTGAGCATTGATAGATGGCAGCTGGCCAGAGAATAAAGCAAGATCTAAATGCCAGACCTCACAAAAGAAATTAGAAAAAATTGCTATGAGAAAGTCTGTGCCATTCTGTAGCACCTCTAGTTTATATTGTAATTTTTTATAAAATTTCTTCAAGTAATCCAGAAAAGGAAATTTGAATAGCAGAATATCATTTACATGTAATGCTTTAAATATGCTTTGTATTTCAAGAATGTATGTTTGAGGAGGCCATTGATTGAAATGAATTTGAAATTCCTTTATAAAACAATTAAAAGTTTTTAGAGAGTGAGAGTTTTTAAGAATTCACACACATGAAAGAATGTGTAAAGGAATGTGGATGACCAATTATTGATGCTACTGCTGTCAATAATCTATGCTGAATAAATTCTGTTACCATTAAGATGAATACCAAATTAGTGTAGCATGCATCCCAAATGATTGATCTTGTTTTAAAGAGAGAGAAATTTGTCTGGAGTATTTCCAAAATTTAAAAAAGTAGTGATTTATTAAAAGAATTAGGAAAGAAGATTGAAAACTTTGGCATAAATCTTATTGTGATAACTTCTTTCCTTAATAAATTTCTGGAAAATTAACTTGCTCATCTTTGGTAATTTTTAAGAAACGGTTAATAGAACTAGTTGTGTTTCATCCAATCATCATTTGGTTCTTAGCACCCTTTTGTCCAGTTGCAACTTTGTCCTTCATTACTTTTGTCCACAATTTTTTCATTCGGCCCTTTTTAGAAGTAAGTGAAATTTTGTCTGGTATATATTTTGTCCTTGCCTGAATTGGTCCATTTTTTCCCTTGAAATGTTCAGAGCTGTTCCAAGTAATTATTACTTAAAGAAATATACAAACTCAAAGACGTTGATTGATTATATTACAGAAATTGTAAATTAATTATGGGTTTTGTTTACAAGTGAGTAATTTATATTGTATCAATTTTAATCTTCATTTTCTCAGTTCTGTGGGTTGCTGTGTAGTTTAGAGGGAATGAAACTGTCCTTGGGTATTGTGTCAGTATTACATTTCCTCTATATTCATTGCAGTGACTTACAAAGTTCTTGATTCCACAAACTTTCTGATAACAGATTGTCTGTATCATAAATCTTGTGGTCTGGACAATTGCATTTTCTGATTCTGCCTGGATTTTTTAAAATTATAAAAAAACAACAAATGACATAATGCATGGTTATTACATGCTTTGATGAAATTGTCCTTTTGAATTATTTGAACTTCACCTTCCGTCAAGAACTAGTCGGTAAATATTGTGTATTTCTGGGGTAACCAGGCACAACAGCACTTCTTCAGCCATGTGCTGGCCTCAAATGTTCACTGTTTCCATTTATGAAGAGGATTCCATCATTGCTTTATTCAGTTCATCTATTAGGACATTGAAAGTATGAAGTAAGTCTTCTATGGGCACATAAGACAATCCCAAAAGTTCCAACAAATAATTTTTTTATGTATGGTGCATTGTAGTTTAAATAGTGCTCTCTCAAGCCTAGGTTTACAATTTTTCTTAATTGAGTCTAGTCAGTATGTACATTGAACCACTTTTCCTAGGATGGAACAATGTCTGAATGAAATTTACTGTTTGATGAAAATGCTAAGGATTTACTCCAATGGACTTTTATTCCATCATGATTGGAAAACAGATATATTTGGCCAGTTTTCTCAGGACTGAAAAATCTAAAGACAAAATTTTCTATTGTATGGAGTCACTAATACCACTGGACTTAAAGTGTGTTGAATGGAATTTTTATTGGATGGAAAAGTTTGGATGAATATTCCTGAAAGCTAAAAATCCTAGGCTAGGCCTAGGAATCTAGCCTAGAAATCCTGCTAGAATTTTCTCCTTATTGGGATAAAACATTATTTTCAACAATAAAGTGACAGTTGTGTTACAATTGCAAAATATTAGTCACTGATTATGCTTGTTCAAGATTTAGTGTGGCAGTTATGTCCCTAAAATCAATTTCAAATTAAAGATCATGTTGAACTGAAGGTCAAGACTGATAGGTGGACGTATGTGTATGCTGAATTCAACACAACATGGTTAGAACTATGTATAGGACTGTAACTAAGGCATATTCAATGGAAGCTCTTACAAAAAACAACAGCAGCAGCAACAACTCAAAGGAACATACCTTACTAGTGTGATGAAAATTATATGATAGTATTGACTATCAGTGAAAAGAATTGAAATTGTTCTGTTCTTACCTTTGCTCACTTAAATATTTATTTTATTTATTTTGAATTAACAGGCTGTAAGTCCACTGTTACATTGGTAATTTAATATTGTAATAATTAATTAATACATTATTATAAAAATTAATGTGTTAATAACATAGTGTAGTATTAAAAACAATATAATGAAAAGAACAAACGAAACCAAAATATCAAGAATATTCAAAATATGCCAAGACACATATGTGACCAACATAACCAATTACAATTCACATATAATTAAAAAGATCTTTTTGATACAATCCTCAAATAGACATACAGAATTTAGAAAGTATAAAATGAAACAAAAGAGTATAAAACACAATAGCAAATAACTTAAATAGTTAAAAAAATGCTTAAGTAAACTCACTAACAGTGTGCAATGATTAATAATGAGAGCTGACATCAGCCGTATTCGAAATATGCAAAGCCACATATGTGACCATCAAACACAATTATAATTCACATATAATTAAAAAGATAGTTTTGATGCAATTCACAAACAGACATACAGAATTCAGAAAGTATAAAGTGAAACAAAAAAGTAAAAAACACAAAAGCAAATAACGCACATAATTAAAGCATGCTTAAATAAACTGTCTTAACAGTATGTATTTAATGTATGTATGTATTTAATGTAATAAATGTAAATAAATTAATATTATTGATAATGTATTTTAGAAAACATTTTTGGAAAGTAAGTTTTTTCACAGTTTGAGTTTCCTCACATCAAACAAAAATTAATTAATTTCAAAAATTGAAACCTGTGTCAAAATCAACATCTTAAACAATTTTAAATCTTGAATGAGGAGAAAGAAACGTAATTCAATAATTTTTATTTCAGATAATCAAAACAATGAGTGAAGTGGAGTAGCCTCTCAAATTGTCAATTTTTTGAGTATTGGATTTTGTTTGCAAGACAGTTTTCAAATCATGAGAAACTGTATTACTAATTTTCAATGCGCGCAGAAATTGAAAGAAAACTATGCAGACTCTGGCCATGTGAGAGGTGTCTGTGGTTTCGTTAGATTTCCAGAAACTTTAGTATTAAACACAATTTAAATTTTGACTGAAAAATGCAGATTCTAGTATGTGCATTGAGATTGAATTCTCATACTTAGTGTGCCACTGCTTTAGACAGCGAATGTCTGTGACAGCAATGGGAATTCAATAACTAGGGCTCCCCTTGTTATTAAATATTTGCTATTCATGTGTTGCAGTATGGAGAACCAAGATTTTTGATATTCTCAGTACATAAAGAACTGTTGTACTGGGTAGATACTATGTTATTGCACTATTTGTGAACATTTTTTAAAAACTATTTAATTTATTGCAATATTCCATGAGAGTATTTTATTTCTTGTTTTTAAGCAGTTTTAACCACTAGTTTTTAACTATTTCAAAGTTGGGAACATTTTCAATTTAGATCAGTGGATTTAAAATATTCTCTGAAATCATTATTAATTTTTTTCTTCTATTGCATTAATTTTTGAATATAATTTAAATAATAATTTAATAATGAAGGTCTGAGCTACATTCCTGCATAGAGCAAGAAAGAGGTTCCTGCTTTGAGCAACCATTGCTCTGTGGTTCCTGATTGTGCAGTATCCCTGAAGGTATATTATTATGAGGCTGATATTGTATTATCTTTGAGGTGTTCTTTGATGTTCCACTTCCATTTGGGTCTGTATATATCCCTTAATCTTAAACATCTGTATTTTTAGAGAAGCATTTAGCAGTACTCCTCTTTCCTCCTTTCTCTTGATATATTTCAGCCACTTCTGTTTTTGACTTCCATTAATTCTGTGGTTTTTGACCTTTTCTTTATGTTATTATTTTTATCTTGTCTTGTCTGAATCTAACATCATAGACATCCTTCCTATCTTGTCAGATGTCTGAATGTCTCAGGAACCTTATATGTACTGAATTGGATATCTCTGTTTCAAGATCCATGTTTCTGAACCATTTCTAAGCTAAGCTGTCATGTTGTTAATTCTTATTTTTTAATTTCTTGTGTCTTGTCTCTTTCGAAATGCCTCATAATTACTCCATTTATTCTTTTGAGTTTTCAATAATGTTCCCAAAATGGAGTATTATGAAATGCTGATACTGTTCTCTTTATTTCTCCTTTATAGTTAATCTTCTGTAGTCTTAGTTCTGTTTCTTGGAAGATCCAGTGCAGGTTTTCTTTATGGAGATTTTCATGTTATTGATTTTCATTCGGTTTATTTTCTATTCTGTGTCAACAAATTTTCATACCGAATATGTAGTTACATACTTTCATTTAACATTAACATCTACAAAAGTTTTTCATTACATATAATTACTATTGAATGGAATTATTGTTAATTTTCTGTAGCCATTTACTATAATTTTGTTTCATTGTGCATTTGCAAGAGCCTTCCTTCATGGAATACTGATCGGAACATCTGAGCGGGAAGATGTTCCATATTTTTTTTCAGACCATCCACTATATAGTGGATGATGTGAGAACAGTATTGGCACTCTATTAAAAGGCAGGTACTGGGGTGTTAAAACATTTGTGTGTATTGTTTTGGGTTGCTAACCCATGTAAAATGTTCTTCATTCTAGATCTTACTCTGGAAAATGTTACAGGGGTTTGGAAGACATTGGTCTCTTAAAGCATGGATAGGGAAACTTATTTTAGGATTTTTGTACTAATTTATTTCATTGCAATTTGGTATTGATCAAGTTTTATTAAAAAGGATAAAAATTGATGAATAATAGTTAAGTGTTATTGAAGCATTTTGTAGATGCTTTTTAGTATCATATATTCTTCATGTAGAAGCTACATAGACTATATGTTGAGATTTTTATGGTAATACATGTTTTGGGGTTCTCTGATTCTGAAGAAGTGTTTGAAAAAGTTTTCTGTTTGCTTTTCTATCTATAAATATCTGTAGCGCCTAAACCATACACAGTATTTTCATGAAAATGGATATTCCCCTATCAATATGACTTGGCCCATTGATTTTAGAACAGAACTTCTGGTTTTGGGGGTAATTTACACAAAGCCCCTACAACATTTTCGAGTTTTTCTCAAAAACAGCTCAAAATTTTAATTTTTTAATTTTGTGCTCACATAGAGCAAAGTTGACTCATAAAAATGGTTCAGGTCTGATTTTCATTAAAACTTCAAACTAAACTAAAATAATGAACAAATGTCAGCAGATAAGAATTTATTCTATTAATTTTAATGTATTATTAAAAATTAGTACTTTAACTATAAAACCAGTTAATAAGAACAAGTAATTAGCAGTACACAACATTTGTTCTCATCATTCACGGCTAAACCAATGAAAATGCTGCAAAATTTTCTCTGAAAGACATTGTTAATGGTTTATCCATATTTTTTTTACTTGTGTAATTTTTGTTTCATCTGTTCTTTATCTATTAACAATATCTTCTACCACTTGTTTCTCAAATTTTTCACCCTTTGAATTGTAATATAAAAGTTTGACATTAAATGTGCTATAAGAATTATGGGAAAGCATTTGACCCATGATTTATCTGCAGTAAATTTGACCCAGTGAACAATACTGTGTGCATTATTAAAGCTAGTCTTGAATTCATCTCATCTTTCATGTTCTTGTTGTTTTATTCTATGTTTGTCTCTTCTTTGCATATATTTCAAAATTAACTATTTTTAAATTTGTGCTTTGAGCTTTTGTAGAGTATTGGTGATACAATTGTGAAAAAATTGCTTTTCTTTTCTCTGGCTTTTTGAATTTTGCACCACTCCGGAACTAATCCATTCTAAAGATAACTAACCAAGCCCAATAGTCTAGTCAAATATTTTCATGATACACACTCAAGCATATATTGATTGGTACCTCATGATATATTGTGTTGTAAGGAGCAGTATTTGGAAAGACAAGACTTCTCTCCAAGCTTTGGACATGCTTTCTGAACAGCTGAAAAATTTCACCAAGTTTTAAAATTGGCATTGCTTTTGCATTTTCCTCTTCTTCTGATCCACCCTCATTATAGTGATGTCCCTCAAATCAGTACTAATATAAGTGAGTCATAAATTCCATCATCTAATGTATAGTATTTTATAACAGCAAGCACTATTTTTTGGTTTTTTTCTTAGCTACCGTTTTCAACATCTCAGTCAAAATTTATTTGGCATTCTGGAAAACTACAGCAGTGTTATTTCTTGGATTGGCTGGTAAAATTAATTTCCAAGAGATTGATTTTTGAATGCCTTTCTTAGTGACTGGAGACTTTGAAGTCTTAAGTTGATCTAGTAGTTTAGCTTTTTCTTTCTTGCGTTCCTGATTCATTTTCCCTTATGTTCAGTTTTCTCATGTTCCTTCAGTTTCATTGCATTTCATTTTCGTTCTTTTTTACTAAATTCAGTATAATTTTCTTTTTTCTCTTTATACGCATTTTCTTTCAGCTGCTGATATACTCCTGCTGAAGCCACATTACAAAAAAATAGACTTGTGAGATTTTCACATCAAAATAACGTACTGACTGAAAATAAGTAGTAGGATGATTCAGCAAGATTCCTGTAATGTATTTTGGCAACCGTAATGGACCTTTCAGTGCTGTCAACCAGTCATAATAACATGAATTATGAAACATTACTTATTAAAGAGCTAAACATGAAACTATTGTTTTGGTAATAAAGCTTCACAAAAGACCTCTTGGGATTCATCGGTATGGAACAGATTCCCAAGTATTTGTTTTATTTTGCTACATTTGTTAATGAATGGCTTTTAACTGTTCTGATGTTGAATGCAATAATTACAAAGTACACATCAGCTAAAGGCAATTCTAGACAAAGTTAACACCTACAATCTACAGAAACTAACTGCTGATAGATAGCAGAAATTAACTATAACTTTAAATTGTGCTTGTTTTATAACACTTACATTCAAAATGTTTGTAACTTTTTGTGACTTTTATATTACATGAAATTGTCTTTAAATTAAGTGAGAAGGTGAAAAAGCAGTTACTTTTTTTTGCCTGGAGGATTATCAAGGACATGAAAACTATTAGGAGGAAGATGATAGATTGAGATTATGAGATAGCACATAATTGACTTTTATGTAAATATTCTAGTGCGGTTGTGGCATTTTCCAGAACTATCTGTCAATCTTTAGAAATAGGCATGCTAATCCAGGATAATGATGAAGGCTGGGAAAGTTGCATCTATCATGCTGGGGAGTACGATTATGTCAAAAAAAATTACTTTTCTAATTTTTGTTCCTTTGCATTTTACAGAACATAAACTGTACACGATTCTAAATGAATAAGTATGATTGTAATAACTGTGAGTTAGTTTTAACCAAACAGTAAAAGAATATCATGATTTAAAATCAGTGTTTAAATGATTGTTTTTTTGTGTGTTGGCTACTTCTATTAAAATCCAAGAAGAAACAATTCAAAGTTTTAAGAAAAGAGGAGAATTTGTGTGGAAATGCAGATAATAGATGTTAAGGAACATCTCGTGAGCAGCATATTCATAAAATTACCCCCACTGAGTATGAAAATAATGATTGAGCAAAAATAAAGTAGTTGTTTTGCAAGGGGTTTGGAAGATTTTGAGCAAGGTTTAAATAAACTATTTTAATTTTTTCTCAAATTTTAGTTATTAGCCAGGATTCCAATTGTACCCTAAGGTTTAATAAAGACTATTAAGTTGTGAATAAAGTATAATTGATAAGCCAACAAATGTATTTTAAATTTTAAAGATATTTAGGTTAATGTAAACATGAATTATTGTTGATAATTGCATCAAAAGTTTAATTTTCATTATCAAATGAGTTAATTGTAGAATAGGTTATGTGTGTTGTTCTTTATGAGGTTTAGGTTCTTTCATGAAAAAAGATTGGGAAGAAATTGTTGAAATATTTGTTGTATGGAATCTTTCAGTAGGCTTTTGTTAAGACAATTGTATGTTGTTAGATTCATTGTTTTTTAATTACAGGGGTGAATGGTGAGCTCTAATGGATAACCTTTTTCTTTGTTCTTTCATGGCTAAATTTTTGATCTACAGAACTCCTTTGATTTTACTCTCAGGACCCATTCATGGTTTGGGTTCACGGACCATAGTTTTTCATTTTGAACTCGAATCAAATTTTTATTGTTTTTTTTTTTATTTTATTCACAAAGTGAATCCATGATATTTTCAAATTAAAGAAGAAGGAAAATTTGGATTATTGAATATTGTAAAACTGAGAGGAAGATGTAATTTTCAAAAACCAAGACAGAAACAAATTAATTGTTGTTGTCTTCTTTTTCTTAATTCATTAAAAATTTGAATTTTACAGAGCTTAGAATTAAACACATTCCGTTTGTTGTGGGGTATGCAAATTCTGCGTAATAATTTAGTTGGATTAAGGTGGATAATGTTTTCATTTGTTTTTATTTCTTTGACATATTTGCTTCTTCCTCGATAATGTCGCCAAGCCCATCTTATTAAAACAATTTTAATAGGAATAAGGCTATTCAGATCTGACGTTCACTACTCACGTTAGTGAGTGCTTCATTGTAACTTGAGTCTTCCCAAGAGAAATCTACCATTAGATAAATAACCAATCAATAAATATTGTACAATATAGCTGCTAAACCTAGAATCATGGCTCTGAAACACGGGTAATGAAAGAGAGAGAAGCAAAAAGTACAGGCGGCACATATTAGATTTCTAAGACACCTCATAGGAATCACCAGAAGAGATGGACTGAGAAATAAAGACATCAGAAAGAAATTGAAAACTAAAAGTTTAGTAGATGCGATAGAACAGTCTCAAAGGAGATGAAAAGATTATTTACAGAGAATGAACAACAATGAAAAGTACAAACCAATCAGGGAAACAAGCAGACCACTAAAGAGGTGGCAACAGCAGAAATACTTGGAAGACTAATAATCTACCAAGAATACTGTAATAAACCGATAGAAACAGGCTGTAAAGCCTAATTTCTGGTCAGTGCATGATGATGATAAATATTGAATATACATAAGAAAGAAATCCACTAGTGGCTTTCATCATATCATTATTTTAACCTAAGTACTATTTATATAATGACAGAGATCCTTTTCAGCTGTGGCCATTGTCTTCACTCTCACACTTCAGGATTTGCTGTCTTTCCGTAAATCATTTTGGATTTGCCTTGCTATCATGGCCTCCTCCATTCCTTGTTTCGTTGCTTGTCAGGAAATGTATGTTTATTTTTTCCAGTATGTTTTTTCCTCTCTTCTGGAGTTCTGAAAGATTAATTTTGCTCATCTTTTATTATATATGTGCATGAGATGTCAAATCATTTGTCTCTTCCCTATTTCATTGAATATCCATTTTAATTTAGTTCATTAAAGTGTTATTATTTCTTTTTCTTTCAAGTCCACTGTATCCACTGAGGGGAGGAGAGTTCTGAGGGGATCTTCTCCATTCAAGCACTTTGAGAACATGTTTGAGCATTTAGTGCAGTTTGAATGGATCATACCTGAACAGTTCAGCTGGTATATGGACTGTGTTGGACCAGGTGATTGTTTTAGATTTCATTCAATCAAAACACGTGAAGAGAACCATATTGCTCATTGTAAACAAGAGGAAACAGTACTTTAAAGGTCTGTTCTTAGAAGATAGAAATGTTAAAATAGCCTTAGTATTGTACTCTATGAAAATTTGACATTTATTGTGATCCATTGCTGTTGTTGTACTACCAAGAGTAATATTACATAAGACAATGTCAAACCTGTTGTAGAAGCGAAATGAACTTCAACTACAAATGACTTCAGATTCCAATAAGTGACACTGTCCATTACTAGAAAAATGGAATGAAACTGTGTTTTAACATCACTTTGTCACATGATCAGTCAGTTTGTTCCTAATACGAGAAAAAACAATATGCTTTGTTTGGATGTTCTACCTTCACACCTGACCACTACAGAATTAAGAAGTGAGGGAATGACTTTTAAGTATTTTCTATATATTATCAGTTTGAAGCAAAATAAATGTTAAATCTATAGTCAGTCTAGAATGTTAAAGATGAACAACTTTGTAAATAGACATTTTCTTGCCCGAAAGGGAGCTACTTTGCCCACCTTGCAAAGTAGATAGTCTCTTTCATGCAACATTAAGAAATTTTATGAATATAAAATCAGTTTTTCATCACAAATGTTATTTCAAACAACCTTTTAAATGAAGTTATAGAACAACTAAATTTCAGAACTAATCCATTTTTGTAAAAAAATAATCGTGGATTGCTTTTTCAGATAATGCACCATCACAGAATGAACTTGAAAGCTAGAAAATAGAAACAAGTTTACACAGATAAAGATCTAGCCAAATGTCTTGATGTCAGATTCGT
The DNA here is from genome assembly GCA_011170035.1 of Teleogryllus occipitalis. Classification (NCBI taxonomy): domain Eukaryota; kingdom Metazoa; phylum Arthropoda; class Insecta; order Orthoptera; family Gryllidae; genus Teleogryllus; species Teleogryllus occipitalis. Next base: position 40,816 of record BLKR01005765.1, on the reverse strand, counting down.
AAAGTTCAGAAAATAGCATAGAAAAGAAACCAGCAGTCTGTTTTTGCTGGTCAAAGTGTTGGGACATACAATGTAAAATTCACTGGTGGTAACATTGAAATTTTAAGTCTAATTGCACAAGAGCAAGGAGAGAATCCTTCACTAAAAAGTCAAATGTGGAGCCTAAAGAAGATCCAAATGAATTTTCTAACCATGATATCGGTTCTGGTTCAGAAACATTCAGTAACTTGAAAGATGAGCTCAGCAGCCAAACAGAAAGGATGAGGATCAGAAGAGACAGAAAAGGTGAGAATCATAAACTAAGAAAATATTGAGGCTAACCATCTCTGATCCAAACATGCAAAACTTTCAGGATAGTTCCTCACTATGTATACCTAAGAAGTTGTTATTTCAATTTAATACATAATTTTAACATTGATATATTCTTATTTAATTTGGTGTTGAAAATTTGGCTAATTATTGTAGACTATGCAAAATACAATGTACTACATTTGTAATACAGTAACCATATTTGATACAATACTCAAAATGTATATTTGAAACAATTTTCAAAATTCAATTTATTTGATAAGTCTCTGTACACAATAGTATATTGTTTAAAATGATTATGTAAAATTGGATGAAGAGTGTTTTAATTTTCTTTTCATGGGCAGCTTCTATTATGGCTTGGTAAAATAACATTTAAATATATAATGCCCCTTGGTTTCTTTTTGACAATTGTTTCAAACAGATGCTGTTATAAATTTATTTTGTTTCTTGACTATTTTGGGCATTAAAGATGTTTCTGGAATCAGGGTTTACTCCCATCTTCAGGTCTTCAAAGTTCTAAGATATGATATGAAATTCATCTTGTTAACTATAGGATATTTGTTAAATTTTGATTTTGTAATATGGTTATATATAACCATATTACACAACTGTTGATATAATAAGCTTAGTAATGGAACTTCAGTTATTCGATATAGCAAACAAGTGTCATCCATGTGTTGCATGGAAAAAAAAATTTCAATCGGAGTTCAAATTTGCTTTTCTTAAGAAATAATGAAAATTTACTTTAACAATTAAAGAGGTAATGGCAAGAACATGTTAACTCAGAAATTATCCAAATTCAGTTAACAGGTTCCCATAACTTTTCATTACGAAATCTGCAAACTCAGAAGGCTACGATACTCTATTTTGGTAAGAACTTGTTCAACCTTGACTTCAAAACTTATCAATCTTTATCTTCTAGCAATACCACAACTTTAAAGCTATTTTTCTCAAAACTAATACAGAATGAGTTAATGTGTTACAATACAGATGCAAAACAGATGCGAAAAAATAACTCTGTTTTGCTATCGAGAGTCAGTCAGCCAGTCTTCCACATCTGTAAGCGCAATGAAGTGCGGTAGAGTGAGAAGTTTCAAACAGTTCTTAATGCTGTCCAGGGAATTCGCTAGCGTAGGCGAAGGCACTGCATGCCAACTGTGATAACCTAGGTCTCATCATGTTTCAAGGGCGGGGAGAGGGGTGGATGCATGTCTGGACAGTCGGTAAGCACTGCAAAACATTGCGGTGAACAGTCCTTCTCTGGTCGTTTGTAAGTTACGCTTCTCTCAAGTTTTTGTGAAAATGGTGTGTGTTAATGATCCAGACGTTAGTGGTTTGTGTAATTGTCTTATAGAACAAGTATTAAGGACAGAGTTTCATAGTCTTGGGATTTCAGAATAGCTCAAAATAAAAGACGACGGTAGAGATAGCTTCCATGTAGTGCAGTGTCCTTAAAATAATGTTGAGGATTTGCCACTGAATGGAGGGGGAAAAAAAATAATGTGAACTACAATTTAATGGCTCAATTTTGTAGAATAGCACATAAAAGTGGAGGAATTGTCATCTATACAAAAGAGGGTGTAAAATTTGAAGAAATTAACTTGATAAGTAAGCATAGTGTTGAAATGTTATATGAAGTTACAGGTGTTCAAGTATTATCAGATAGGGAAAATATCAAATTACTGGGAATTTATCAATCACCGGGATATGATATTAATGATTTCATTGTCAAACTTGAAGAATTACTAATGAAACTTGTTAAGAGCTAGTGTAAAATAGAGCTATCAAGGGATATAAATATTGATAGGGGGAATGAAATTATTAATGACCTAATAACAGAGTTTAAGCTATGAGATACCAAGATAGTACTTGGGCCCACTACAATCACTGATCATTCCAGTACATTCATTGATCACATCATCACTAACATTAATGAAAATCAGTAAACAATGCATAATTAAAATTTTCTCCTATCTGATCACACTGGACAGATCATAAAAATACATAAGTTCAATTATACAGAAACCTAAATTCTGCTATGTAAGAGATACTAGGGAAACTAAATTGTGTCAATTAAAAGAAATAATCCAAAATGAAAAATAGACAGAGGTTCTGAACAAAATTCTAACAAAAAATGGAAATTATTTATTCAAGTATTTAATAGTCATCTAAATAAGTAATGTCCAGTAACTAGGAGAAAGATAAATAAAATTACTGGGAATCATAAAAAGAAACTCTCTATGGAAGTGATTAAACTTAGAGAAAATATGAAAGTATATTATACACTTTATAATGATACTAAATTAGAATGCTTTCAAATAGAGTATAAAAATGTTACTAAAATGAAATAACAAACTTTAAAAATAACATGCTCAATAAGAAACTAAATAATACAACAAATAATTCCAAAATTATGTGGGACATTGTAAATAAAAATAGAAGACAAGAAAACACAAGGCAAAAAATACAACTGTTTGAAGAAGGTGAAATAATAAGTGAGGTAGAGGAAGTTAGCTCTGCCTTTAATGATTTTTTTTATAAATGTAGGGCACGATAAAAATCAGTCTCCAGAATGGACTCCCAAAACCATAATTGCAAATACTATATTCATAAAGCCTACTGGCACTACAGAGATCAGTGAACTAATTTGCACTTTTAAGTGTAGCAAATCCTCTGGGTGGGATGAAATATCATCTTTAGTACTTAAGAAATGCAAATGTTGTTTATTAGAAGTACTAGAGCATCTAATAAATAGCTCACTAAGTGATGGAATATTTCCAGATATTCTAAAAATTAGCACAGTGACCCTTTATTAGCATAGCATATTAGCATAGACCCCTTTATAAGAAATTGTAATTGATATTAATAATTATCGACCCATCACACACACCAAGTTTTGCTAAATTTTTGAAAAAGTTATATCAGAAAGAATCTATAATTTTATAGAATTTAACAATGTTTAATAAAATATCAGTGTGGCTTCAGAAAAGGCATGTCAACTGTTACAGCAGCATATGATTTTATAAATGAAGTATTTTCTCAGCATGAAAATAATGTACATACAGAAAGTATTTTTATATCCATCATCATCATCATCATCATCATCATCAACAACACCCTCAGTTTAGGAGCAGTGCTCCTGTCCTGTTAGTGGGTTGTAAAGTAGTATTCATTCATGTGGCGAAGTGTTCTTGTTGGTTCCATCTGCTTGTCGGTCTGCCTCTTATCACTATTGCCTTTCGGTCTATAGTGTAATGCCATCCATGGTAAACGTCATTTGTCCATTCTTTTCACATGTTTTCTCCATTTTCTTTGGTAATTTTTGATTTCTTCTGCTAAGTTTCCTGTTTCTAGTTCTTTCCTAATTGTTTCTTTTCAAATTTTGTCTCTTCTTACTATTCCTAACACACCCTTAAAAACTTCATCTGAGCTACTTCTATGCTTATGGTTTCCTTTATGCCCATTGTCCAAAGTTTTGAACCATACTTCAGCATTGGTTTTGATGTAATATTATGGATTCTCATCTTTGTTTCTTTTCTCATGTGTCCAAAATGTCTCTTTATTATTCCATTGTTTCTATTATTTTTTTGTATTTTTTCTTCTATATCCTTCTGGTTCAATCTAATTGAATTTTTGAGATATTTAAAAGTGGTAACTTGTTCAATTATTGAATTTACGATTACTATTTTGGCTGTAAGATGTGCTTTTCCATAGAAGGCTAGTATTTTAGTTTACTGCCTTGATATTTTCATTTGATATTCTTTGCTTAAATCGAAGGCTGCTTTCTGTAGTTGTCTTCTGAGTCGATTATTGTAACTGTATGTATTGTCTACGAATAATATTGTCACTAATTTCTGGTTGTTGTTATCTTTATTCCTGCTTGAGTTTTCTGTTTCCATTTTTTTTGTCATGTGATTTAAGTAAACATTAATGAGTGACAGTGTGCATCCTTGTCTTAGTCCTTTGTTGATTTTCATTTGTTGCTCCCTGTGTATTCCTGTCTATCCTGCTCCCTTCCTATTCTTCAGGGTGCCTATTACGTTTTCTAGTTCTTCCATTACTATTTCTTCTTCTTCTTCTGTTAGTATTTCTACCTCATAGTTTGTATCTTCTTGCTCTGGATCATACTGTAATCTTTTGTAGTGTACCTCCCATTCTTTGTCGTGTATTAAGTTTCTGTTGAATCTGTCTCTTGTAGTCATTCCCAATTTTTTCAGAATTTTATGCCCTACTCTTTGTGGTCCTGTGCAGTCCCTCTCCCTTTGTTTCACATACTCGTCCCAATCGTTCCTCCTTATTTCACGGGTTATCTTCTTCACTTTGCCTCTTTTTTTTTTTAATGTGATATGATCCTCTACAGTCTTTGATTGTAAGAATTTTTTGGGGTAAGATTTCTTCTTTTCTATTATGAGTTCTTTTATTTCTTGGTTCCAGATTCTCAGTCTTCATTTGTTCTTTTGGTAACTAGTTCCTAGGCTTTTTATGTCTATAAGAATATATTTCTAAGGCTTTTGATACAGTGCCCTCCAACTTACTTCTAAAAAAATGGAATGTTTGGGGCTGAGAGGAAGTATAAATAAACTCTTGCTATCATACCTAATAAATCATAAGCAATGAACAGAAATTTTTTGGGAATCTGAACATTCAGTTGATAAAATACAGTCAAAGTTTGATACAGTAACAGACCTTCCACAAGGGTCAGTACTTGGGCCTCTACTTTTTCTATTATATTTAAATGATTTTCCCGAGACTAGAGATTATAAATTAGTATCATATGCAGTGATTACAAATTAATATCATATCAGTGGTTAGTAATGCTTAGTATTTAGTACTTTAGTAATTAGTACTTAGTTACACAAGATGAAAAAAATGACAAAATCAATGGAACATATATCTTGCTACTTAGACATGAATAATTTAATCTTAAATACTGAAAAAACAAATGTAACGTACTTTAATTTATCAAACTCTTAATATTTCAAATAACTATTTTCACGTTGAGGTAAATTGAATTCCATAAATTTCTTGGAATATATATTGATGAAAGTCTCACTTTTGATAAACACATTAATGAAATAAATAATAAAATGAACTTTATATCTTCTTATTAACATATTTTGAGAAATATGACAACTGATACACTTAAAATAAAATATAGGATAGTACAACCATTCTAAATGTGAACAGAATCGTGATTCTACAAAAAAAAGAGCCCTTAGATGCATTTTCAAAATAAAAGCTACTCAGTCATGTAGGAATTACTACACCACACACTACATGCTGACTGCCCTTTATACCTATATAAAATAATTACTCTCTTCAGACAGAAATCCAGCTCCCACTTCATTCATAATAGTGAATGCGTAATTATAGTACTAGAGGCAAAGAGAACTACCACAGGATATTTACATCTAGAGCCTCAACTAATAAAAGCCCCCAACACAGAGCCATCATTGTATAATAAACTTCCTAAAAATATTAAAGATTTATGTGAACAAAAGAAATTCAATGACTTGTTGAACAAGTATTTAATAGGAATGTGCCCCTATAAATTAAAAGAACTAATTTAATAAAAAATATATTAGTTTTATAAATTATTTTGTATGTATATACAAAATAACATAGGAATGAATAACATAGGTACTTATGTATTTTCTTACAAATTGTATATTATGTGTTAATTTTTATTTTATTCCATTTTTAAGTTATTACATTTGGATGATTCTTGAAACTTATCACTGTATAAATCTATTGACAAATAAATTATTATTATTATTATTATTATTATTATTATTATTATTATTATTATTATTATTATTATTATTATTATTATTATTATTATTATTATTATTATTGTTATTATTATTGTTATTATTATTGTTATTATTATTATTATTATTATTATTATTATTAAGTACAATATAGCAATTTGTTCAGTTGCTCAATAAAAAAGGTGATTGTTTCAAGTACTTATGCTACAAGTTTCCTGGTTTAAATGATTCTAAGATAAAAGAAGGAATCGTAGGTCCAGATGTCAAAAACTTTTCTTGTATCCACATTTTTCTCAGATCATGAATGAGAAGGAGAAGGAAGCCTGAAATTCTCTTAAAGAGCTTGTTGACAAGTTCCTTGGTAACATAAATGATCACAATTAATTGCCACATGAATTTGAAGGTTTACTTCCTACACTTGCATGTGGACTATTTTCCAGGAAAACATGGGGAACATCAGTGAAGAACAAGGGAAAAGGTTTCATCAGGACATCAAGGGGATGGGACGTAGTATCAGGGTAAGTGGAATGTGAACATGATGGTGAACTATTGCTGGATGGTACAGCATGAATTACCTGAAGATTCATACCCCTGAAAGCACACATGAAGTTTCCAAGAGAAAAGAACACATTTTCACAACAATAACAACTAAATCTGGATCATTGTTTAGTCTGGCAGTACGGAATGTGTTTGGTATTGTTAATAACATGTAAATAAATAAAAACTGTCAGCCTATTCTGTTTTCTTATGTTATAACTACTATCTTTAGAGATTGAACTCAACATTGAAAAATATCTGTATGTTAAATATATGTAAATTAGTGATTTTCTAACATAGAATTCATAGTAGATGTTAGTTTTATATTTTGTGTTTCAGATACTATTCTGCGAAGTTTTCTGTGTTCATAATCTAAAAGTTGGTTATGTTAAAAATGTATATGGTGTTTGCTTGTGATTCTGTGTTTTCTCAAGGAGTTTTGTGTGTTGGGATGTTTCTTTTGGGAGTAAAGCCAGTTTCCCAAAATATTGTTGCTGCTTTCATTATAATCAAGAAACAATCAACAAGATAATTTGTAATAGTGTTTGTTTTAAATGATTGTCTAAAAAATGAAGGAACATTGTATATTTATAATCCAAAGACAATATAAAAATTTGTTGAAATTTTTAATTAAAATAACATTTACACGCACTCAGAGTATCCTTCTGATGGACTAAGTATTTAAGAACTGCCTTGTAGGCTAGTATGTCTCTTATTGCACTATTTCATTCAGCTGACTGTCATTTGTGTTATCTGCTTGGTGTTGGTCTGTGACTGGAGTGAATTGGGCGGCAGACCTTTGAAGTTTACCGAGAAGCAGAAAGAACAAAATCATAGTGCTGACTTAAGTTCTCCAGTGACCAGGAATACCTTGACCTGGTGTCTGCAATTGCTTTATTTTGCTGCTTTGTTTTGTCATTGCACAAATCAGTTTCTGATTATCATCACCATTGTAGTGTTATTGGTAATAATGATTTCTACTTTGACCTTTTCTCTATTCATTTTAATTCATCCATCACTACATGAATGAGCTTATGTTATTCCTTTTTTTGTCCTTTTCTTTGTTTTCTGTATTATCTCATTTTATGTGAGTGTTATTTTCTTTCGTTTGCCCAAATTTCTCTTTATATTTTGTATCTTCTCTTGGAAATTGTTAATTTTTATTCTTTTTAAATTCTTTTTCTAAAGTCAGGTTTATGAGGCTTGATCAGTAGGAACAAAAAATTTTACTATGTGGTAATTCATGGTAACAAATTCTCTTTGTTGTCTATTTTGTCCGTCTTTTAATTTCTCATTTCAGTGTCAAATTAATGAAATATTCTCTCAGACTTTTATTATTCATTCTTTCCAGGTGCCTGTGAAATACTACTTTCTTTTTCTGAACTGTGTTTACTACTTACTTTCTCTTAATTAAAGAAACAATGTTTCATTGTTGCTTTTCAATTTCCATTTTGAATTCTCACATTTTTGTTCTATCCTTTGGTTTAATCATTTTCTTTCCTTCAATTAATTTTACTTCAAAAAAAAAAAAAAAAAGGAAATAAATATTTCTTGTTTCATTATTGGAAGTGTTAGGGCCATTTGTCTTCCCTTGTTACGTTCTTTGTGTAGAGCAATGATTTTCAAACTTATGGGCCCTACAGATCTCTTTTGCTAAGATCTAAATTCTTGGAGGACCCTTTAAGACAACAGAATTCCACAAATAATTTTGAGAATTTGCCCTTTCATAAAAATCTTGAAATGAAATTTGAACTCGGTGATCTACCAAGTATGTCTTCTCTCAATGCAGTGATATCATATCTATTGCGTAACAACATATTTAGATAAATAATCAAATTGTTTTCTTGTTGATAACATAATGTTTAAAATAATCTCAACACAGTACATTTCACATAATTTGACCAAAGAAATCTAGGACTACTTGAATTACTTCCAAAGAATAATGGAATAACTTGTAAATTATCTTGGCAGAAACAGATCAGAGATGCATAGATTACGAAAGTGGTTTGTTACAACCCACTACTTAGATTCAAAGAGAATCATTGAAATATTTTCTAGGTCGAAGAAGATGGTTTTTTCAGAGAGAGTATCAATTATATTTTATCATTTAGGAATCTCATATAAAAAAAACACAAAAAAAAAAAAAAAAAAAAAAAACAGGTCGCAACACAGAATTATGATTGGGGTCTCACATGAAAGAAAATATTGTGATTCAGTATTCTCAGTGGTGTGGCTATGGGGGGGAGGGGTCAAGAGGGGCGGCCTGTCCCGGGTGACACCATTCTAGAGGTGACACCAATTGAAATATTTTATAATTGTCCGATTTTCACGTTTAAACTCTGAATTTTTGAAAATTGCCAAAATTTGATTTTTTTCAGCATCTTCCCACAACTATAAAATTGCAGATGTTTTCTTCAAATAAAATTTGTTGTCCATAAATAGTTTTTTCATAAAGGTCATGTACATTCTTTTTCAAAATTTTAGAAGTTTTCGTGTAATAGTAGATGCAAGATTTACAATTTTAAAAAACTACAAAAAGGTTTTCTAAAAAACTGCTCCAATTTTTTTTTAATTTTTGGTAGGGGTAGTGACAAATTAACCTATGTGATGACTTAAAGGCCATATTGCTCTATTCTTTTGTTTTTTTCAAAAATTACAAAAATGTAATTTTTTTTACTTCTCTCAATTTTTACATTAGAAGCAATTTCTTAACATTATTATGTTTACAAGTACATGTGCTTTAAATAATGTCACACAACGTTTCTCAAAAACAAGTTTTTTGTGAAAATGAGCTCAAAATTCCGCATTTTCAGAAACTTTCAAATGTCATTTCTAAATAATAGCTCCAAATTTTTTCTTCAAACTTTTGCAACAGATGCAACTTTTGCAACGTAAAGACTGTTGAATATGACATAAAGTTGATTTTGGTGTATTCTTTTGTTTTTTCCAAAATTACACAAATGTAATTTTTTTCCAATACCCCTCACGCCGTTAATATGCACATTTCAATAGATTTGTATTATGACATACCAATATGTGGGTCATTTTTATTAAATGTTATTTGTCGTAAATGGGTGGAAATGCTAGGGTAATTTAATAGGAATATGGCGCCTTAGCAACGGCGCCCAAGTCGTCAAGATAAATAAATATTTATCTAGCATTGAAAGTGACGGCGTGGCTAGTCAGATTTGAAAACGATTTGGGGATTGGTTGGAGAGAGCAACGATAGTCTACTACTGTGGAAGTATGTCTGATTTTTTTGAGACAAAACAGCAGAAAGGGGAAGCCGAGGTCTGGAGGGCTGAGCAATAATAAAAAAATACACATTCTGTCATATGTCGTGACGCTGTGCGGGTCGCTCGCGGATAGATTATTTGTGTAATTAAAACTTGTAATTTTTCATGAGATTGATGAACGTTGGACTCCGAATAATTTACAGTGTGTTAGAAGTATAACTTGTTATTTTTCGCGAGGGAGTTCTACTAATTATTGAGCTGAGAGAATTTCGAACGTTCACGAACAGTTTGGACTTTAATTATTTTTACAACACGCGGAAATTAGAACTTGTGAGAAGTCGTATATGATAGGACTCGGATATATTCTGGGCAAGTAATTAATTTGTGGAACTTTAAAACATTTCCGCTGTGTAATCGTAAAGAACTGGGTATTATTTTTGCAAGTCAATCGAACTAGAACTACGCATATTTGAAGTAGTGCGGATCAGTTGCTCGGCAACGTTCGCGTGGAAGAACAGGAGAGAAGAACGCGGTACTTTGACTTTTGTAATTCGCATCACCGGGGAGAAGAGAAGATGGTCCTTCGTGGCGACGTCGATCAAGAGCGCGCGAAGTATAGTGCTGTATAAAGGTTCGAACAAGGTCATGGCCAAAGGGCAGTCTTTCCGTTGCAATAAGCAATAATTCCTGTTTCTTTTTGAAAGGGGAAAAAAAAAAAAAAGATTTTCATTGGCCAATTCGAGCTAATAAGTAGCTAGATAAAATATTTGTTTTCAGATTCCTCGCCACTCTGTATGGATGGCAGATCGGGTAATCGGCTATCAATAGGTAATAGTGATTATTTCAGACGCAACCCATCGACCCAGCTAACGGAACAATATTTAGTTTTTGAAGCAATAGCTAAAAATATTATCGTAACCTTTTTCGTGGCGCCCATGTTAACATAAATTCGGAAACGGGTTACGACGAAACGCCCAATAATTGTGAGCAGTTTGTGGGCATGTTTCAAAATGGCGTGCCAACTGGGGCAGAATTTGTTATAAATTGCGTAAATATATCAAAATCGATCAGGAGGAATCTGAAGCAAAGAATTGGCATGAAAATCAACTGTTAGTTTAAGGAAAATTTTGCCAAACCATTTCATTGTGGTCAAGGTTGTAATAGTAATAATACAGAAATTATATTTTAAAGTCTTGATAAAGAAATTATGATGGGTACGAGAAGTAAGAAATCGCGATCTGAAAACTTGAACGTGATGGTGGCCGAGGCAGAACTTTTACGTGAATCAATGGAGATAGCATCACCGGAAATGGACATTGTAGAGGTAGCGTCGGTGAATGAAGATCCTAATAATTTAATAATAAAAATGATGGCGGAATTAAACGCAAAATTTGGCGTTATGTACTCCGATATAAATAATATAAATGCTAAATTAGAAACCATGAACGCAGACACGAATAAATTGGAAGCAAACAGTTCTAAATTAGAAAATAATAATGTCAAGCTAGAAAATATAGGATGGGAATTAAATAAACGTCTGGATGAACATCAGGAAAAAACTAACACAGGAATTAAAGACCTTGTAAGGGGAAATTCGGGGAGAAATGGCGCAGTTGCGTTCAGATACGTCAGTGGAAATAAACAATATTTATGTAAAGATGGATTCATTGAGTAGTTTGACTACACAAATTTTGCAACGCCTCTGACCGGGAGGCCCTAGGTTCGAGTCCTGACGGCGACAGGATTTTCGACACTAGCTTTCTAGCTGGGTCGAATTCAGTCGCTGTCTGGAGGAGAATTCTAGCGGCCGGCTGCTCTGATCGGTAGTTTTCCGTGATTTCTCCGATCAACACCAGGCGAATGCCGGAGCAGTACCGTACAAAACGGGCCACGGACCGCGCGCGATCTGTCCTATCCTCTCACCTTACACACACTCGCTTACACTAACATGCACTACACTACCACATATTCCGGGAGACCGGTCGGGAGCTTAGAGCTTGTCCCGGCTGGGGCGGTGCCCCGCTGGTGGGAGAGTCCTGGTTAGGGGGAAACCCTACTAGCCGACGGTAGGTCGGCGCCGGATCTCGCCATCCAGCGGGGGAAGATCACCGCCATCTCTCGAGAAAAAACATGCACTACACTAACGGGAATAATGACCACAGCAGTTGACGCGCCCGGAAACACGAAAAATCAATCAATCAATCAATCAACTACACACATTTGTCAGGAACAGGAGAATTTCGGTATAAAATTTCATTCAGAAGTGACCAGCTTAAAAGAAAACATGTCTAAATTAGAAAACAGCAATAGATCAAATTATAATTAACAAAACTACAACTAAATATATAATAATAAATGTATAATAATAACGAATAATCTAGGTTACAATGACCACGATGCACAAATTCTTACAATTACTAATAACATGAATACTGACACAATAAGTAAAACACGCATGTGCAGGGCATTTACTACAGTTAACATAAAATTATTTACGGACTACTTGCTGAAAGAATCATGGGAGGCAGTTTATAATGCTGTTGACACAAATGAAAAATATAATTTAGTTTTCTCAAAGCTTTCATTTCTCTTTAACGCATGATTTCCTATTAAAAAGAGAAAATTAAACATTTCACGAAAAAGTAATACTTGGATCACACAAGGAATTAAACATCGTGTAAAAATAAACGTACTCTCTACTTTATCTCTAAACATCATAACGTATCACCCGGTTTCCACATCTACTTCCGAGAATATAAAAGAATTTTAAGGAAAATAATAGTTCAGGCGAAAATAATGAAAAATAATGATATTTTGAACGCTAGAAACAAAACTCAAGCAATGTGGAACATCGTAAAAAATACGACCACGTCATCACGACATTTCGTAGAGAATTTGCGTTGCAGTGACATCAGTTGATGCACTGAGCTACTGCTCCTAGTCTTGCTCCCGCTCTACTTACAGAGCTTACTCAGTCAAATTGGTCACCGCACGCCCCTGAAAACGACCATGGTTGTTCTCTGGTACCCCCGTGAAACTTTAAATGACCGGGAACTGCCAAAGACGCTACTGAAGACACAATATTTCCCTGGGTACGCGCCATCAGGATTTCGTTCCATAATTCATGTATTTGATGTTTCAAATCTGCCATTTCCTTTTCGGATTATCATTTTCAGCGACTCCTAGTCGCTGAACTCCGCGCCACACAAAGTGACAACGACCGCCAGAGAGACGACACCGATGACCTACAGGAGCCACCAAACTGGCACCCAGCCGGATTCCCAATCGGATTCTCCACACTTTTGACGAACTCCTCCCAGTGTATGACGCCCCAGTGCAGCAGCACGACTCCGTTGCAATAGACTGGAACTTTTGGAGACTCCTAGTCGCTGAACTCCGCGCCACACAAAGTGACAACGACCGCCAGAAAGACGATATCGACGACCCCGAGGATTCCTTTACGCCAACGTCGCTTCCCGTCCGACCCGGCGCCTTCGTCTGCGTCATGTGCCTCCACTGTAGTTCGCAACCAGAAATGCTCCAAGCGTCAACCACTCCTTGTTTATCGATGGGGTACGACATATCGCGCCCGCCGGCGCGCCCAACAAACTCTGACCCACCTCTCGCCGCCTACGCATCACGCTCCTAGAAACCGCGCCTACCCCACTAACTCATTTCAGTGCTTCTTGATACCCAAGCCCCGCGGCGAAGGCTACAGACTGATCTACATGTCCGAGTGGACAAGATTTTATCAACAATTACCTCCAGTGCTTCTGCCATCACCCGTCCAGATATTGCAGCATCTTCAGTTCATGTGGACCATCCGGCTCGACCTCCTTGGCGGATTTTATCACGTCCCGGTAAGCGAAAATACGCGCAACTTGTTCGGTGTAACCTACGGCGAGCACCTGTTTAAGTTCCGAACCCTGCGCATGGGATGGGTCATGGCTCCTCTAGTTATGCAAACCACCATGCGGGCAGCTCTCACGGAAATTACGAATGTGTTTTTCATCTGTATTATGACGTTATCTTAATTTTGTCAAACTCACCGGCCGCTTTAATTCCCGATTAACTGCATATTAAACAAGCCGGTTTGAATGTTATCGAGAAAATATCACAAACGGCGCCACAGGCAGTGATTTAAGTTCCTAGGTGTCTTCCTCGACGTGTTCAAGAAAACCAATCAAGGGTGACCCTGATTATCTACATGCGGTCAGAAACCTGCCACCCGTGTTTCTGCGGTTGGCGCGATCGATAGCCAGCATGGTCTTTTGGGTGTCGACCGCCACCTTCCCCCTCTCCAGGATAATACCCCTAAGGCCGGAGGAAGCCATCCCGTGGATCAGGAGATCGTACCATATCCAAGATTTCCAGATCACTTCGACTGCGAATTTCCAGTTCTACACGTGTTCTCCGATGCTACGTTACTTCGTTGCGCCTGGTGCGCCGATGGGGAAACATACACGTGGCCCGCACCACACAACACTAATATTTTTGAAAATGTCCACGATGCTGCACATAATTCAATTTTAGATTTTATGAACTACTATGTAATATTGCATTGTGATAATCTACCAGTTGTGTACGACTTGAAGCGAAGAGTGTGCGACTCTTCCCTGTTGTATAACCGAATACTTGCTCGTGTTGTTTTTAATGTAATGTATGTTGGATCCCAGTACAATAAAGCAGATGCACCGTCGAGGTGGCCTCCGGGGGTTCATGGGGCCCCTGGCCAATGACGAGCCGCTGCGCGTCCCCACGCTGGGGCTGGGGCTGGGGCCTCCGTCCGTCGTTGCGCTCTGCCTCGAGCGGAAGCATCGACAACAGCACGCAAAGCGTCCGAGAAGTTCCGAAAAGCGACATCAGAAGCGTGATTTCCGTACAGTTTCGTCCATTTTCTGTGCCGGTGAAGAAAATATGAAAAAAAACGGCCGTGTAAAACGGGATTAAGACAATACAGAACTGAATATTCGCAGGGTCGCAGCTATTAATTTTTATTATGTTTGAATTACATGATATAGTAAGAAAGAAAAGTGTAGGAAGCATATCAGAAGTTGGATTATAATCTATTGGATAATTATCCAACTAGATGAAGATATTGTAAGGCCGTATTATCAACCTACACAGTGACCAAGCATGGCATGGATTAGTTTCATTTAATAACACATAAAATATTAATTTAAATGAAAATGTAGACATACTTTTTTCTTTTCGTAATAATGAACTATAATTTTTAGATTAAACTCTGTTTATGATCTGGGCTGTCCGGGTGACGCCGCGTCGAAGGCTGGGGTGCCGACGTTTCGACCGACATATCGCGGTCCTCTTCAGGGCTGTACTGCGCCAGGATGTTGGGCGCTCTGGTTTATATAAACCTGAAGAGGACCGCGATATGTCGGTCGAAACGTCGGCACCCCAGCCTTCCACGCGGCGTCACCCGGACAGCCCAGATCATGACTCTGGCCGCCGAAGCCTACGATATCAAGAAACTCTGTTTAGTCTCTGCAAATTCGAGTAAAGGACATTGTTCTCTGCGAAATGATGTTATTTTACATTATTTGTCTTTGTACAACCTGTAAGGTTATTTTACATTATATGTGTTTATATAACCTGTAATAAACGGATGTATTATACGACACCCAGTTGCTTGGAATCAGGTAAATTCGTTGTCCTTTACGAAAGTCACGATCCCACGGTATGCAGTGCTTGGAACACCAGTCCTGAAATACGTCAAAAGTCCTAAAGCATTGGCTGTCTGACTGAAACTCTTCTTTGTATTACAGCGTTTTCTGCCAGTTTTAAAATTTTGACTGTCAAGTTTTCGATAACTTAACACAGGACTATCGTAAGCACGTCGTACAAATTCCAAATCGTAATTGTCTTTGAGTAAATAGGTCAGATTTTTATTGGTAAAAGGTAAAAAATTGTCATATAATTCGATGAATTTGAGATGTTTGTTTTGAAATGAACTGTTGTTCTTGTGTTGTGCGTTTGTGAAAGACGCGTGGTCGTGGAAGCTCGGGCACGACCTGGCCGCTGGTCTGACTCTCTCATCTAGTCCTCCCAATAAGCAGACGGCCGTTTTGGGTTCACGGGTGAGCATCCACGCCAAACATGGGAAAAATATGTTCGATATAGATGTTCCGCTTGATTTTTATCAACCAGGAAAGCTTTTGATTTGATTTCTTTGGTAAAAAAAACAGTATATGACGTATGGGGAAGAAGATTATCTGCGCACGTTTTGTTGAGTACCAGAATCCCATCCCTTTCCGTTGTCCTTCCACGCTGACACACGATAAAGTGGGATCGCTATGTGGAATAGGTAAAGTGAGACTGAAATATTCGAAAAAATCAGAAACCACCTCAATATCATCTTCCAAAACAATGGCTGCTTTAAAGTTAAATTTGTAGAATATATGGTTGCGTGCCTAGTGGTAATGACGTGCGATTTACAAATATTTTTCATATCTTTCAACGTAGTGAAGTTTAACTTTACTTTACGTTGTTGAATGAGCCGTATGCGCGAACTGTAAGTAGACAGGGCAGTTGCGGTGGCTTCGTGGGCGCAAGAAAGAGAAACTACAATGGTGAAACGACCAGGAGAATTTTGATATTTAAGGGGTTTGCCTAGCCTCTTCCGAACGGTTTTTGTTCTATTGCATGGCTGTTCTAGCGCGACTAAGGTGGATGAACTGTCCCTCACCTTACCAGCCATGTGCAACGCTGCGATATTGGAGATATGCTAGTAGTTTTCAGTAGTTCAAGTGATTTTATGGTCATTAAACACTGTCGTGAAACAGAAATATCAGTCTTTATAGGTAAACTACATCTAAAGTAAGGTCAGGCCAAGTAAATTGCTGAACTCGTGGCTCATTGCAAAGTCGCAAGCCTTTCACCGCTGAGATCCGGGTTCGATTCCCGTCGAATCTCATGTGAAATTTGTTCCAACAAAACGAGTTTGGTTGCTTCACAAGGGCTAGTCCAACCCCTAGTGAAGTGTCCTAAACCCTACCCCAATCCTTATTCCTTCCTAATTCTGGCCGCTGGGTAGTGACGCAGGAGAGCGCGGTGGGAGGCGCGTACGCGGAGATGCTACCTGGCAGTCCTCTTGACAATCGACTGCGACAAGACGCGACAGACGTAATGTTAACGGAGGATTACTCCATAAAAAACAAGCGCAGTAATAGGAGGATTACTCCGAGAAGCGCAAAGCGCTCAACGCCCCCCAAGGGACTTGGAGACGCGTTGCGTCGAAGTAGCCGCAACAAATTAAAAAAAAAAAAAAATTGCGAATACTATTGGCAATCCAGAAACTATTATAGGTATCGTTAACATTTATTTCTTTTTCTGTATTTCTGTCTGAAATCTTTGCAATTTCTACTTTAACGTTGGTCGCCGAAGAAATATCTTGATCTCGGTAGAAAAGCCAGTAGAGGAAAACAATAGTAGTCCGTATGAACTAAATTTATATGAAAATTCGTAGAAACTTCATTTCTCCTTTTTAGTGAACATTATTATTTCATAGACGCGATAATTCCTTTGTGTGTGTACCAGATTGTAAACTTCATCAGAATAATATGAGTTTTTTCTCGTTCATTCACCGTGGCCATCTTAAACTACACAAAGCCAAGCATAAGTACTGATCACGTCCATAATATTGAACAAGTAAGAATTACTATATATGATTTATTGATACGGCAATATTTTGGAAGGTCAACCAGTATGTGGTATATTGAGTAAAATATACCGATATTTTCAGAAAACAGATATTTATAGACAGAAAAACTCCTATTGCCGGGACCTGGTAACGAAAAAGTGGATAATTCCAGTTGCTAAATATAGAAAAAAATTCCTCTAACACGGGGTTTAGCCAGAGTCCATGTCTTGTGCGTCCTCCTTACCGAAAAATTGATTGACGGCTGTCTGTCTGTCCGATTGTGCACAACGCTAGCGCATAAACCGTTCAGCCGATTTTCTCCAAAATTGATATTCCCCAATCGTTCTGGCCGATGTCGCGGCCCCTGGAATTTGAAACCGATATTTTAATTTTGGAGGCTACTTTACAAGAAGCTCCTCAAACATCTTTAAAATTTTCAAAAAAAATGGTTCCAAACTTTTTGATTAAATTATGTTGTTGGATAATGTGAAGGACGTTTAAGAGAATAGTGCTGGTATCATTTTCGTTGACATCTCTGATTTTTCGAAATTTGCCAGAAAGATTTTAAGACAGAGAACCAGTGTTCACAATAGCCTGATTTGTACAGCGTAACTTCTAGGCCGAGAGCTAGCACTTCCGTTTGCAATGAATTTCGCAGCGGTTTTTTTTATAAATTACTCTTCCGAATGCCTGGTGAGGTATGTTATATACCATTTAATACCATCATGTTATATACCCTTAAAATTTTACTGCGTATTGAATAAAAGAAAAAGGTACATTAACCGTATAACTTCAATAACTTAAAGAAAATATGCCCGCGAAAGTTTTTCCACAAGAGCCTGTACTAATTTATTTTTTTAATTAAAAAATGAGGCCCCTAAGAGTTAAATTGTTTCTTATCGTCTTGAAGAACAGAAATTTTACTTTCATTTAAAGTATTTTTTGGGGGTACTTTACTTCTTTTGGTGGTCGATCTAACAAACATACTACCTTAAAGTTTTATTTTCCTATGCTTCGTTTGAGGCGGTGTCAATATATAAAAAGGCGATAATAAATTAATATTAGAATGACTTACACCGTCATTCTGACGGCTACAACATATTCAAATAATGTTATCTTTATTAAAATGAACAGTAGGTCATTGTGATTACTTGACTGTAAACGCAATTTTGATGTAAAATGTATGTAAAAATTTCGAAAATACGACGAATTTACGACTGGCAACTTACAAGTGAGCAACTAGAATTTTTTCGTCATTATTTTGATGTCTGTTGCATATATTCTAATTACTGTATTGATATTATAAGCCAAGCGAATGTACATAGTTTTGACAACGCTCCGCTGGCATCAGTGCGTTGCTCGCTTCTTGGTTAAATTGGACGTTTTCAAATAATAGCTCAGGTACCGCAGAAAATGCAATATTGCAATATTTCCTAGCTGTTTCTAATAACGCGAGAAAGTATGTGCTGTTGTAGCACTACTAGTTTGGTAAATGTCATCCTTGAACGTTGCTTTCCTGCAATGCAAAATACGGTAGTAAACGAATGTTTTTGTGGATTTATTGTCAAACAATAGAAATTCTAAATGAAGAAATAAGAAAAAAATTTGAAATTAATGTTTAAAAATGGTAATGTATTAAATAATATATGGTTCTGGAAAGTGAATATATTTTATTTGAAAATTAGAATCCGTAGCTATTTTCGCCCCCTCGCCATTTATGTCTCTAATACATGCTCATTAATCTTTTTTTATTCTTTTTGATTGTACGGTTGTAAGTGCTCTTTAAATTCTTTATTCACATTTTTGTTATTGATAATTAAAATTGTTTTTAAAAGTAGCAATGTAATCAAAAGTAAACGTGACGTTTTTTAGTGAAAGTCAATTAAATGCTCGCGGTTTCCGAAGGAGCTGTGGCAACGTCACGAATCTCTCTCAGCATCTATTAGAAATCCGCGATTGTGACGTCTGAAACTGTGACGTATCCGTGACGACATAGTCCACGTGATCATTCAAATGCGAATGAAATGAATGTGACGAACTTGCTTGGCTATCCGGGAGACGCCGCGTCTAGGGCACAGGTGCCAATTGAATGTGACGGTTTGAGACAACCAGGATTTGCCACTCTTCGGGCGGCTGCGGGTCCATTCATTTGTAGCTGATGAGTAGACATCGGATGTTTAGGCACTAAAAAATCGTCTTTTAGGCACTGAAAAAGTCGAGAATAAGGAGAAAAAAAGGGACTGTCATAAATTACATACACAATAAAATGGAAAATTGTAATTTTTGTATGCATTATTTTGTAAACGTAAATGCCAAAACCAGTTCGTATATTATAATGTAAAACTAGATTTACATATTTACAACTCTTCTACATTTTATTCTTATTAGTTTCCATTAACCAATAATATTTACATATTACCAGTAACTTTTCAAGGATCACAATTTCAAATTTGCGACGACTGGGAGACAAAATCAGTTTGAATGCGGAGAAGGATATCTGAACGATGTGACTGGCATATATTTTAGCAGTCCAACACTATCAACACTCAAACCTTCTGGGAATTTATATTTATTTGCACTTAAAATTTCGGTTCCCTCGGCGTATTGTCAATCGTCCATGTTCTCAGATCATGGCTAGTATTTGTGAAATAGGGAAATGGAGAAAAATCAGTTGGTGTACTTTGAGGAATTCTCTCGTAATTTTAAATTTCAAGACGTGAATTGAAGATTTCATAATGAATGGTCACGTTGGACCATCGCCGATTGTCCGATATCTTACCATTGTATATAAATATACTAAATAAAAGTCAAAAAAGTCCTAAAAAAGGTATTTATGCAAAAAATAGGCATTTATGCTAAAATAAGCAAAAATGAGCATTATAAAATTCCCTCAAATGTCATCATTTGTCATGATTCGTGGACATATATTATCAGCCTTTAAATAAGTTCTCTAGAAAAAAATAGGCGTTTCCCTAAACATCCGATGTCTACTGATGAGCAACTATTCGGGAGAGTTTGCTTGCGGTTTTCTCGTATGGAGCGATGCAGTTGTATATCTTGTTGCGGCCGTTATGGTGAGCAACTTTAAGTTGTTTGCAATAATATTGTATTTTTTTGTGATAATTATATTTTCTATGATATATATTTTTATTTCATTGTACCTTTTTATAGTTACGTTTGTTACACGAGGATTCTATACTTTAAACAATCTAAACAATGCTAGATACTGTAAAATATTTACTGTCTACTTGATTGATTGATTTTTTCGTGTTTCCGGGCGCGTCAACTACTGTGGTCATTAGTCCCGTTAGTGTAGTGCATGCTTTTTTTTCGGGAGATGGCGGTGATCTTCCACCGCTTGTTGGCGAGATCCGGCGCCGACCTACCGTCGGCTAGTGGGGTTTCCCCCTAACCAGGACTCTCCCATCAGCGGGGCACTGCCCCAGCCGGGACAAGCTCTAAGCTCCCGACCGATCTCCCGGAATATGTGGTAGTGTAGTGCATGTCAGTGTAAGTGTGTGTGTAACGGGAGAGGATAGGACAAGGAAGAGGAAGGACAGATCGCGCGCGGTCCGTGGCCCGTTTGATAGGGTACTGCTCCGGCATTCGCCTGGTGTTGATCGGAGAAACCACGGAAAACGACCGATCAGAGCAGCCGGCCGCTAGAATTCTCCTCCAGACAGCGACTGAATTCGACCTAGCTGAAAAGCTAGTGTCGAAAATCCTGCCGCCGTGGGGAGTGGGAACCTAGGACCTCCCGGTGAGAGGCGCTGCAGACATCAGTTGATGCACTGAGCTACCGCTCCCGGTACTGTCTACTTAAATAATTCGAATTAAATGTAGTAATATCAAACCGACTAAGTTTTTGTGAAAATGCATGGACACGTGGATGTGTGGCCTGTGGGCACATGCTGTACATGCGACAATATATGGGGCGGTTAAATAGTTTATAGCACGTGGCAAAGATGCATAATGTATGAAATATGACAAAATTATGTTTGATGTTTAGATCGTGACTCTTTGGAAGAGCTCCGACTCTGAAGAGGTTGGATGCGATGCAGATGAAGATGGTGCAAGGTACGATGACGCCGAAGGTGGAGGGTCATTCAACTTTGGAGTAAGATTTGCTGGAACTGCTGATTTGATCGTAAGTTATCTAATTGAATTGTTAGTTTTCAGTGCAACTTGATCATAGTTTAATATCGGTAGTAGAATAAGTTTAATTGTGTTGAAATGAAGGGAAGATTTATTACCAGATGTAATTAAGTACATGGAAGTATTTATTTTGTAAAGGTTTCTTTGAAATTGTTCCGCTTGAACCGGATATGAGAGGGTTGAACCACTTTATAGGAGTTTTTCATGAGATTAGTCTTATCTACGCTTATTACCGTAATTGAAAATAGAATTGTAGGTACTTTAATATCGCAATTCTCATTAATGACTGTGTTAAATCACTCATTGGCATTTCATTTTCTGAGATAGAGAAGCACGACAACTTATTACATACACGTGAATTTTTCTTGTGTGTGCATTTTTGGGGGTTCAGTTTTTTACGGAGATTTTATTAAGTAAATGACAGAAGTTTAATATATGCAACAATTATTTTAATATTTACGTTCGTAATTAATATTTAGGTTTGGAAAAGAAACAGAAGTGGTGTGGATGGTAGATGAAAACCTGTAATGGAAGGAAGATCATGATAGATAGGACCTTGGGTGGCAATTGCTCGTGGTGCATGACAAAACTAATTATTTGTCAGAAGTGAATGGAAATTACATGATATAATTAGTATTTAACGTAACATTTTAGAGTTAATAAAATGCAGTGCATGGATATTCTTTCGAATGGATGATTTTTGTTTGAGCTGCATAAATGATGCTGCAAGAATATTAATTCATTATAATTAGTAATGTTTCTTTAGACGTGGCTCATTTGCTTCCTTCATAATGGTTTTTGTGACGGAGAATTGGTTTTCGAATGAGGCAACCTTGGTTTGTATGAACGTTTTGATGAATTTGGACTTTACAAGGGTTTCAGTAAAGTATCTTGAAAGTTTTGTTCAATTTTTGATCGTTTAGATTAGATCTTTGGGGGTTATTTTTTTATTATAATACAATAAATCCTCATGAAAGCGAATTCCAAGGGACCGAAATAATAGGAATTCGTGTTATCCGATTATTATAAATGTAAGACTGTAATCCCTTGCCAGGACCCAAGTTTTGTTAGTGTTAATGCAGAATTCGTGTTAAGTGATTTCATGCTATAACGAGGGTTTACTGTGTTAAAAATTGTAACATTTACAATGTTAATATAGTTTATTAACATAAATTTTGATTCTTGATTGCATCAGGGACAAATCGGATTCCTGCAATTTAGAACTTTTGTTCAATAATTATCAAAATTGATTGATAATTTGCGGTAATTACTGGCTACTTGCTCGTATGGTTATCATTACCATTCCATAATGTAACTCGATAACTTGATCTGGGCTGTCCGGGTGACGCCGCGTCGAAGGCTGGGGTGCCGACGTTTCGACCGACATATCGCGGTCCTCTTCAGGGCTGTACTGCGAGGAAGCCTACGATATCAACTCGATAACTTCTCAATCGTTGTTTAGCAGGGTATCATCAGAGGTGCACTAGCGGGTAATTTACTGTACCAAATTGTTACAATATCCCAATACACCATTATGGTATCAATAAATCTGAATGTTTTTTGTAATTTAAGTGGGTTTTAGTAATGGTTTTTATGTCTTCTATAACTCTGTAACAATGTGTGCAACTATAGATGTTGGAGAATATTTTGCGTACGACTGAAGAGGGATATTAGAAGTTGCCACGAAACAGCTCGCAACCTACATGTCACTTACGATCGCCAGACTGTTGGGCGCGGCCATCGCTTACTTGCATAGTGCCAGTTTTCAATAAACTGAGTTTATAATGAGGTGGGCGTGATCAAAAGCGACGCCCGAACGGGATCGAAGTCATGGTGCATTGAACATGAACAACTCTAGAACATATAGCAGACTTTTCGTTAAAAGTAGCTACTGGCATTTAATCGTTTACGGCCGCTGCAGGGTGGTTTTGACAAGCATAAGGATAGCAAAGTTATAATAAAGAAAGGCAAAGATATAAAACAAATACAATACATAAATACGTTAAAATTCAATTGAAAATAATTATTTATCGTGTTGTGAATCGTACATTCTTTCTTTAAAAGTTTTTATACTTTAAACGTGTAATAAAAATGACCTCCCTCCCACCTTGAGTGAGTTTACTTTTAAGCTTACTTTAAAGTTTTCTTGATTCGAACCCTCGCCCCAAGAGTTTTCCGGTTTTCGTGTTCCTTTCCAACTGTTGCGTGTCGGCAAAACAATTACGGATTTTAAAAAATGGTACAAGAATTAACTAAGAAAATTCGCAATAAAACATAAACAAAAATTATAATTACGTGTATTTACTCGCAGATGAGAACGTTGTTAACACAGCCTTTGCAGGGCCGTGACACCGGGGGTTGGCGAAATCTTTCACCTACGGAACATTGCCAGTTGGTTCGCTGAGTGATTTGCGATAGTAGCTGTTAACAGCCGGCCTGGATGGCCGAGGTGGCTAAGAGCGAGTACCGACTCAGTGCTTCGGTCCGAAGGGTCGCGGGTTCGAGTCCCGCCTTGGGCATGGTTGTTTGTCCCTTGACTTTGTGTGTGTTGTCGCGGAGGGCCTCGCGTTCTGCTGACCCCAGATCAGAGGAGCCCGCAAGAGTGTTTGTCTAGTGTATGGTCAATATGCGTCCCTTCGGGACGTAAAGGGCAATCGGCTGTCGGCTGGATAAAAGCCCTAGGGGGAAAAAAAAGCTGTTAACAGCGTATTAGTTGTTGCTCCAGTCAGGTTATTGACGTTTGTGGGACCTGGTATTTCCAAACTCCAGTTAAATGGAAGTGTTCACTCAAGTGATGGCATGTAGCTGAAAATTAAGTTTGGTGTTGAAGCGGTCCGTTAAGATTCCCGGGTGACACCAAATACGCCGATTAAAAAGCATGAAGGTTTGTAAAAGGAGTTAAAGGCCATTTTTTGTCCTTGCGGACTACTTCCCAGGAAACGCGGAGTTTTCATTGAAGAAGTGAGAATATAACATGGCGTAAAATATTATTTTTAATTTTCTTTTTCTATTTATTTGAATAACAAGGAATGTAGGTCAGTACATTTACAAGTGTAATTTTTTGGCGACTTAAATGATCCTTTTATATAAGCTTAATTCTGACTGTAAACTACTAAAGGATAAGGAATTAAGCGCCTTTCTTAATCTCCAACTCGAACTGCAAGTTCAAAAACGCTTCAATCGGGAGCCCGTTTTTAATTCTCTTCTGGGAATCTGTGATTTGAGCAGAGAAAATAAATCGGGATAGAACTTAGATTTGGTTGATGCCAGAGTAGAATTTGCTGGAGATCTTGGTAATAAATGGATATTTCTTTGTGACTGTAAATTTGAAACGAACCATTGGGCCTTCGTAATTGTTGTAAGGTATTTATTTTGAATGATTTGGATTTTGTGTAAGTTGTCGAAGGATTTAACCATATAGAGATACGTATAAATCGTAATAGGTCAGATAAGGTTTCTAAAGAGTATTGCATTGTTTAGTGAAATGTTACTTCGGAAATTAATAAGTGATTTTAGTCGGAGGATCTTTACTTTTGCGTGGCGAGTTTTTACATTGATGGGGTCATTTCATTGTAGATTCGTAAAAAATTGTTTCAAGTATTTGAAGTTTTGATGTGGTGGAATCCAAGCAATTAATAAGTTACTGATTTGGACGGGGGCAAACAGTTTTGCATTTTATTTTGAGGCATTGAGCCTGTTTCCATTTTATGGACCGTTCATCTATTTTGCCTAGATGTCTTTCTATCTTGTTCCTTATTATGTAGCTTGAATAACTGGAGCCACATAAAAGATAAGTATCGTCAGCGAATTGGGAGATGTTCGTATTGGTTTCTATTGGGATGTCAGCTACGTATAGGTTAGAAAGTGTGGGAAATAACGAAAATCCTTGTGGGAGGCCGCCTTTTATATTTGTGGAGTTTCATGAGTGATTGTCAATAGTCACTGCAAAACTTCTGTATGATAGAAAACTCGTTATTTGCATTGAGTAGATATACGGGGGTGCCTATTGACTGGTAACTTACGTGTGAGTCCGATGTGCCAGACGTGACGATCATATAACCTCCATTTTTCTGAAAAGCTTTCTGCATGAATTCACTGAACCTTAGTAATTGCTGAGAGACTGGAATGGTGTTAATGAATCCAAATTGGTGAGGGATGGCCTTGGTTTTATTTGCGTACAGTTTTAATATTTTAAGAAAATTTGTCTCTAATACTCTCGGGAGGAGACTGATCGGTCTGTAACTTTCAGGATTATGAAGATTTTTGTTGGGTTTAGGTACCGGAATCATTAAAGAACTTCCAGTTTGAAGTGTTGTAGCCTAATATTAAATTGAGTTGTGCAGGTTTATGAATACTATTGTTCGATGGGATATTTTTGAGAAAGTTAGAGATTTTGTCGTGCTCTGGGGATTTTTATTAGATAGCAATCTAATTAGGGACTTGATTTCTTCAGGGGTGGAAAATTTTATGTTCGGAACGTTAAAGTGTGGGGACGAGGGCTGATTGAGTTATATAGTTGTGATCAGGATGACTGAGAGAAAGATGATGCGAGAATGATGAAGAAACGTGATCTGCCAATATTACACCTGTCTGTAGTTGCATTTATTGGAGGTGATATCAATCTTATTTTAGAATTCGTTTGGTAGATTCCCAAACGAATTATTAATAACGAATTTCGAATTATTAATTACGAATAACGTAATGGTGTTGGTGTTTAACGGTGTTTAACGATTGGATCATTTTATCCTAAGATTGATAATTCTTAATAGATTTTGTTGTTGCATTTGTTAGCGTCTTTAGTTCTTTTTTTATTAGGGTATTTTTAGTTTTTATCCATAGTATTCTCGTTCTATTTCTAATTTTAATTATGTTTAATGTGTGTTGAGGTAGTGAGTAAGGTTTTTTAGTTTTTATAATTTAACTAATTGTTTGATATTGTTCAGGGTGATTATTGATTATTCTATTTCTGTCGTAGTATGCAAAGTTTGAATTTTGGTGTTGAATTAATAAGTTTGGCTTTGAAGGTTTCCCAATTGATATGTATTACATTTAATGTAGGAGAGGGTGAGTGAGAAGCAGGGAGTTGTGTCGAGATTGACGGTGATGCGAGTTAAGTTCCTACGGCGTGTTCGTGAAAAATTTAATTTGGGAGTCGTAAATGGCTATGTCGAGCATATCAGGAAGCTTATTAATGTACTTCGGGAGATGAATTGCATCATCTAGTGCTATTTGCAATTTGAGATCTGAGATGGTGTTTTGTAAGTACTTACCCACTGAATTGGAAATTCTACAGCCGCATGATGCGTTGTTAGCTTTAGTATCCTAATAGTATGGATAAATAACCTTCCAAAATGTATTGGAAACTTTATTTTTGTTGGCTTATAAAGAGCTATTAAGTGTGTGGACTAGTTCGTTTATCGGTAAGTTTATCGCTGTGCACTAGAGATCTGGAGTAGTTTGTTTTGATATACGGGATACAATTAGAAATTCGGAATAGCACACCTCCACCTACGGATGGTGTATCCTCTTTGTGCTGTATAGTTTTTTTTTAAAGCTGTCTTTAGGTTTTAGGTTGGTTTCAGTAATTGAGGCTATTTTTACCTTATTGGCTGTTCAGAAATACGATAATTCGATTTGGTTGATATTCCATTTGCGTTCCAGTTTATGAGGACCAAGTTACTGTTGTGATGCTTGACTGAAGTTATTATTAAACGCTGACGAAATGAAATTCAGAATTTAATGATTAAAGAGGAGGCGATTGTATTTAGGAGGTTAATAATAAAGTCGGTGATGGAATTTATGAAGTTGATGTATGGGGAAATTGTAATTGTTTGAATTTATAGCATTGGGGGTTGGCAATCGTCTAAGACATTGTCTTTGGGCAATGTTGTCTAAAGCTAGCAGTGCCCATGATTTTGCGAAATGTAAAAGAGACTAAAACTTGGGAATAGAGCATTTAATGAATGAGCCTAAAATTTTGGCTATAGTTTGAGATTGGCTTTTGGGTGCTGCTAGCTTTAGATGGCTGGTGCTGTTGCGGGCCCAGGCAACTTCCCTTGCCTCCCATCTCCTTTCCCCTCGAAATCCACAAGCGCTGCCTGTGCTCTTTTAGTATTGACTATGTCATGATGGCGAAGGTAAACTCTTTCCTCGGGTGAGAGAGGAGTGGACTTCTTATCTATTTAAAAGTCATGATTTTCCCATGTCTGCAGTGCTTTAAATGAAGTGGGAAAGAGTAAACTGTTGCAGCAACCCTCTTGAATTTGAAATTTGACTTTACACCTGCAGATTGACCGTTATTACTGGGATATAAATTACTGGTGATGTATGTAAAATATACTTTAATATTTATTTAATATTGTTGACTTAAATTATATTTTAAAAAGGATTGAAGAGTAAAAGTAATTTTTCTGCATAATGGTTTAAAAACCCATAAGAGGAGAAAAAGGTGCTGAAGAAAAGAGGGAAAAGGTGGCCAAATGTAGTATTGTCATGAAAAGATGGAAAAAGGTGCAGCAAATTGTTTATTTTGCTTCATTTCATCCCCCAAAATACATATTAAACTAACTTTTTGTCTGTTAACTAAAACATCGTGTTTCAACAATTTGTATATGTTTTGAGGCATTTAGAATCAATTTAAGCTATTTTAATTTCACATATATCACCATAATTGCATATTTGGGCCATATTTGCATATTTTTGATGCATATTCACCCCACATCCGCGAGAAGAGCATATTCACCCCTCCTTGCGAGGTTTTTTTTTTAATGAATCAGTGAGTGTTCTTTGTCAGAGTGGAGTTTAGCATGAAAAGGTTCTACCATTTCTGTCGAATGGTGCTCCTTGTGCTCCATGTGAAAAGCAGAGGCTACGAGAAGTTTTTTTATCCTAACCTTCATTTAACTTGCCTTACGCTTTTCATCGTGTTGCAGAAACTGCGAGATTTCAATTCCCAGATATTGATCAGTTGAAATCAACTGTCGAGAAAGGCTTGAAGGCTCCACGTCGTGTGGATCTTTCTAAGACAAATTACCCTGACCTACCTCTACCTCCCCAACGATTCATCACAAGGTGGGGTACTTGGCTGAAGGTAGCTGAGTATTATTTCAACTACTTTGATAAAATAAAACATGTTCTAAAAGACGTTGATTGTCAATGTTGATCGGGTATTCAGCCAGTTTAAAGCGATTTTAAGGCCAAATACACGTTCGAGTTTGAGAATTTGAAAAAGTTCTGGTTCTTGAAACGATTTTGCTAGTGATCAAGACTTTGTTAAAGGTATGCCCCGTTTTTTTCAATTTACTAACGTGTCTCGTAACTAAATATTGTTGCTCACAAGTGAAACGCATGAAGTGAAAATTTTCAAGTTTTACGTTATTTGATTATTGGGTTCTAGATTTTATTACAATTGTCATATTTTTGTTGCAATACCTATATTTTTTATTTTGTGAAATATACATTAACTGCATCTCCCATTACTATCCTAAGAAATGAGTGTTATTCAAAATTGTCCTAAATGCTGTTTGTCGCTTGTTACACTTTACATGATTTCTGTATCTGTTTTTGCTGTAAACATATTTTCCAAATTGTACTTCTTTATTTTTACACTAGCACATTACATAACACTATTTCGCATGTTTTCCATTTTTAATTGCATATATTACCAAATATATTTACATATGTGTGCATATTTCACTGTTTTTATTGCATATAAATCACAGCCCTAGTTATCAATGTTTGATGGGAGAACATATTTGTTCATGATATTCATCAGATCTGTTTGGAGGACATTAATTGGTCTCTTTTCTGGCATTAACCCATTGAATTTGGTCAGCATGCTATTTAACTCAAAATCTATTTGCTGTTTTATTACCTCATTCTGATGAGAAGTACGTGGTCTCTCTGGACTGCTGGTATTAGTGCGCCTTCTGCCACCGTTCTGGCATTTAGATTATATTGGGAGAGTTGTTCTATCTCCCCTGCAACTTCTTGCAGTATCCGCTCTCGTATTGCCACTGCAACAAGGTTACTGCGCACAAAGGAAGCTCTTTGGCTAGCTAGACCCTGTTCAGAAACAGGTAGATTGGGAAACTTGTTTGAATCGCGAATGGAGAAGCTGTATATATCCAGTCAATTGTTTCAAAGCGGGTCACTGTATTATAACTGCGCAGTAGGAATTGGTTCATTTTCACATTCCATTGTATCCGTCGTCTAGGCAGTCCGCTCTGGTGGTCAACGGCTGTGCTGCCGCTGAAACATTTCGAGCAGTTGACTCTTGCTGATCGTTGTCTTTGTTCGATTCGTTCTGCTTCTTCCAATGGTTCGTAGCAAATGTAATCATAACGGGGCTGTCGTCTTTCCTCATCTGGGGCAACCCCATTAAGGAGGCCGAGGCTTCCTTATGCCTAGTGGGTGCTTTTCAGAGCTCTAAGTGACGGGATGTGAACCCGAGACCCAGGTTCCCTCTTGTTTCGTAATAAGGGTGAAAAGAGGGGGGGAAGTCCCTAAATTTTGCGTTTTATCCCTACAGCCAGGGGTTTTTCTGTTGGGTTTTCTCCCTTAGCGGGTAGCCTTCACCATGAGTGCGACACCGCCCTCGATAGATCTTCGTGTGTGACCCTAGGCAGGGACCCTTGCTGGGTACTGACAGCCGGAGCCAGCTGAGCCCAGGTTATTTTATAGGGGAATGCTCCTTTGAAGACTCCTCCGCGCCAGGAACAGTTTGAATCCAGGGTTCCTCTTCCGCTTCTTGGCCCGTTGGTCTTAAGAGGTCCCTTAGCATCCATATTATGTGAATGGAAGGTCCCAGGGGACACGGCAGGGACGTTGACATGGCTCGCCCTTATTTATTATTATTATTATTATTATTATTATTATTATTATTATTATTATTATTATTATTATTATTATTATTATTATTATTATTATTATTATTATTATTATTATTATTATTCTATCTGTATGAAAATGGGTATATTTTTAAAAAGGTGCTACATCTTTCTTTAATTATAATGGATGTGAGTATTAGTTGGTGTGGACTGTACATAAGAATAAGATGGGGGCAATTTTTAATGAAAGAAGGAAGTGTAGTTGAGAAAATTTGTGCACTTGCTGTTGTGGATGATGCATAGACTTGGTTTAGAATATACTTATAAATTAGTTTTGAATGTTTTCTTGATAATCTAAAAGCTCCAATAAATAATTCATTGGTGAGAAGTGTTTTTGTTTATTGTAACTATTTATACAATATAACTTCAGTTTATTATATTGTTAAGTGAATCTGTTAATATGGTAAAGTCTTTGTACAAGAGTGAATGAAAGGAATTCTTTCAGGAAATGTTAAAAGTTTTTAAAAATTAATTTGAGCATTACATAACACTAAAGTGGCTTCCTTCCCCCTATGTAATGCTGCTTCATACCCCCTTTCTCTCTTCAATGTTATGTAATTGGATTGCCCCTAATAAGATGTGTTTGTACATGATTACAATCCCTTATTATGAAAGTATTTCTTTTGTATGAAATGTTTATTTTGTATTTTGAAAAGGAAAGAGTTGAAGTGAAATGAAAGATTTGAAGAAAATAAATTGTGTAGAGAAGTTTTATTTTAAAAAAGTATTGGAAAGGAAAAGTGGATTGACTGCTGTAATTGTTATTTCTGATAGTATTTGCTGATCTACATTTGTTATAAAAAGTTTATGGGTGTAGGTTAATGGTATCTACTATATTATTTTAGTGTGGCATAGGAGTATGTAGAGTCAGGCCCTTAGTATATTAAAGTGATAAAATGTTGAACTGTGAATGAGGGCTAAGCATAACCCATAAAACACTTGTATTGCTTGGGGCATTTGTAGAAAAAGAATGAGGGTGGAAAGTGGATCATTGCTGTGAGAGTGGTACGTAACTGTCAGTGGTGATGTCAAGTGTATGAAAGTTTGAAGCCTTTCAAAATTGCAAATTTATGTATTTTGTGATCATGGGATGACAAAGATTTGCATAATTTGAAAATGTTTAAAAGCATTGTGAAGGTTAGAATGAAAGTGAGATTACTATGTAGTGATGTATGTTTGGAGTAGGTAATAGGGTGAGGTAAGTGGTACAAGGAAGGTAATGAAATTTGTACTTTTTGTTAATTATGGAATAGTTGCATTATTAGCTGTGGATATTATAGTGTAGGTGCAAAGTTATGGAATACACATGTAGAAAATGTGGGAAAAACATATATAAATTCACAAACAATTCATACTTCATTTATTGTAAAGTGATCAGGGGGAGTGGTTTGGTATGTGGAATTGTTATGCCATGGATGTTGTGACTTTTGGAAGGGGTAGAAGTAATGAAAACGACAATTTGTAATATGTGAATGTAAATGGAAGTTAATATTTATTTGAAAGTTTTTTTGAAATTAATGTTTCACAAATGCAGAATTGTTGTTTGTAACAAAAAGAATTGTTGTTTGTAATTAAGATGATTTGTTGTAATTTATGAATGATGAAAAGGCTATTTTTCTTTTTTCTGTCTCTTTTCTTATTACATATATAAATGGTAATGATGTTGCAATGTTTTACCTAAATATTGAAAGTTCTAAGACTGAAAGATAAAATATTGTTTCTAAAATTTGTAATGGTTTGACAACTTTTATTCTCATTTTGTATTTTGCAATTGTATACAATTTCTAAGTTTAATCGTTTATCTTGATGTGTTGATAAATCCTGTTTTTATCTGTAAAGAATAATTGAAAAGGATTTATGTAGTTAGGTTTTTGGGGGCCTAATTTTGTGAGTATAAGTTTGAAGGGGAGGGAGAAGGAAATGTTCTGAGATTAGATTGTTTATAATATTCACTGACCTTTCTATTTTTCCCTTTTTGTTAGTTAAGGAAATAACATTTTTTAAAAAATCTTAAATTGTTAAAATTTCATTTCAGATTCATTGTGTTAACTTTAGGGATATTTATTGCATTGTAAAATAGTCATTGACCCTGAAATAGTATTTCATTTCCCTTCAGTATTTAAAATTGTTTGTATGATATTTAGTTTTGAAGATATAATTTGGAGAATTGAAATTTTGATTACCTTGTAAGTAGCTTTTCCTTTCCTTTGTGCATTGATTTCCTGTACAATCCTGTTGGCAATCACCTTTTCCTGTTATAATAAATGATAATAAATTGAAATTCAATATTATTTCCTCTCTTTACTCTATCCTTTTTACTTGTGTTATTTATCTTGAAATTTATTTTTGAATGATACTTTTGACATTGCTTATTAATAGGGTTTTAAAAATATTTTAGCCTTAGGATTTTTTATAAACTTAGAACTGTCCTTGAATGTGAATCTTCTTAAGTCTTGTTTACTTATCTTGTATGTTTAATGTACCTGTTCCTGTCCTTGTTCCTATGATCCTTTTCTGTTCCCATTCTCTTCTTTTCATTGTCTGTTCCTATTCCTCCTGCACTTTATATTTCTCAATACTTGATTGCTCTCTTCTTGTGTACTCATTTTCCTTTGTTTTTTTTCCTGTGTCTTCCCTGTTATTTTTGTTAAGTTTTCATGAAAACGTTGCATCCCTCTTCATCTGCAAACCTCCATCCTTTGGTACCTGTTATTTGTTTTTATCCTTTTCCAACAAAGTGTAGACTGTCTTATTTGACAGTGGAAGCTTGATTTCCCATTTATTCCACACTTCCCATATTGGTGAGATTTCACCTCTTGTATCCCAGACTTCCATCTATCATTTTCCTTTTTCCTTTTATGTAACAGTTTGTAATCCTTTTTCCTTGTAAATTACATGTTTCTTACATTCCTTTTTCTCTCTGGTTGCTTTGTATCCTGACCTTTTCCTTGTTTTAATTTCCTTTTAACTCGTACATCTGAAATTTTCCTCACCATGTTCTGCATCTTTCCTTCTATAACAATTTTACTTTTTCCTTAATACTTTTCCTTGTTTCCTTTACTGAATATTTAGAAATAAATAATAAATGTAGATTTTAATTTTGTTTGTCTTGTATTGTTGCAGGTGCAGATCCTGTTGGGGGTGTGCAGGAGCAGCAGGAGTGCCCCCCCTTCCCCTGCTGACTTGCCCTGAGGCCGAGGCACATAAGTAATCCTTGAGAGCGTGGAGCGTTGGAGCCAAAGGAAGACACATGACACAGACACAGCATGGCTCGGCTAGGACACCCCACCCTCTTTACCAATAAAGTTCATTTTCACTATGCTAGACTCTTCATTTCCACCACCTCACCTCCTATTAGAATAAGTTAAAAGGTAATTGCAAGCTTTCACTTACAAAGGAAACTAATTAAACTTGCATTAGAAATTTCAGAAGGAAACTAACTTACCAGGCCAGAGAAATCACTTGCAACTTATCCTTTCAGAGGAACTGCAGGAAGGAACTTCGGAAGTGTAACACAAGGCAATGGTTTGACTTTAAACATTGGAATATTGAGCTACTAACGAACTCAACACTTCAAATTTTTCTACATAGCGACTGGTCTTTTAAATTATAAAATACAAATAAGGTTAGAGAATAATTAAACTAAAAGCACATTGCAACACCAGCAGTGAATTCTCAGACTGGGAAACTTTCAAAGGCAACAAACATTCTTAGCAACATTGAGAATATACTTGACTAAATTTAAGCAAACATTTAAAAAGTATAGATAGGCAATGGCAATTAAAGATGTGTCAACTTGAGACATTCGAGTACTAGTACACACAACTTTCTTTCAAATAAATTAAGACTTTCCCTTGAATTCATTAAAACTAACATACAATTCAGACTTGTGAATTACAACTATGAACTTGCTATGCAAGATTACTATTTACGCTAGAAATTTTATTCTTAGTCTTTTAGTAAACTTTCTTCAAATATTACACAAACATTACACACTGTTTCTATGATCTGAAAAAAATTACCTCCTTGCAATCTCTGCATTTTACCCACTAAACTCTAAACATGAATCATTTCATTTACTCTTACTTAAAAATAGGGTTTCAATTGGTTATTTAAAGATTAGAATAAATTAAACAAAAGGGACAAACTTTTTGACATTTTATTCCATTTTTACATTCAAAAAATACTCTATACTAAACATTTCATATATTCAAAAATATTTCTCATTACAAAAAATCTGTTCCACATCTCATCTCTTCTCACCTTCACATCACCACATTCATGTAGATAATCTATTAACAAAAAACAAAACGCACATCTATGAAAATAAAACTTCACATTTCCCCACCTTTAATTCATTCACATTTTTCCTTATTGAAAACAAATGATATTCATAAAGAAATCATACAAAATTGTTTTTGCAGAAATTATAAATATTTATTTAGGCTTTCACTCACAAGCTTCAACACTGTTACCTAACCACCTTTACTCTTACAATACATGCCAAGCAAATAAACTTAAAATACCCAACACTAGCAAACAAAAATTTAAATAACTAGGGCTACAAACACGCAAGTCAAGTCCATACTTTTCAATCATTTAACATCAAACCATAAACATTTTAGACTAGCCATAAACATGTTCTGATGAAAAAACACATTACACACTTTCACAACAATGTTCTACAACCACTGAACTTGTGCAGCACTACAACAAACACAAAGAAACACAACATGCCCAGCAAATGATCTTATGACACCTCAACAAATTAGCTCCATCAAACAGTTGTTCACAAAACTAAACTAACACAACAGTTCATAATAGTACTGTTTGTCTATCCCTTAAAATACACCTAACATTTTTAACAAATAATTGAAACAAAACTCAAAATCATTAACTGAAACAAAAGAGGCAAATGGCCTTCTTGTTATGCATTTCAATGCATTGTGCTCTATCCACTCCAAAACTTTGAACAATTTTGCAAATATTTCCCCATCAAATATTGTACAGTACCTGGCTCTGTAAGTATTCCTATTTAAATAAAAATAATGTATAAAAAATGCACATTTTCAACTAACGATTATTACATTCAAGTTATGTTATGTTATTAATATTTTCAAATAATACATGAAAATGACTACCATAGGATTTATTCGTGCAACTTTTGAAACAAATACTTCTCCACAAACAAGACTCAAACATGTCTTTGTTAAATGTAAAAAGTCTAACTAAAGGCCTACTCTTTTCGCAATTATAAACATGACAATATGAAACAAATCAACTAAAATAACATAACTGTCTATTTACATTGTCCCTAGACATCTCATACAAGTATAACATGTAATAGTAGTATTAAATTAATTAATGCACTATACTACTACACAAAA
Organism: Teleogryllus occipitalis; assembly: GCA_011170035.1. Lineage (NCBI taxonomy): Eukaryota > Metazoa > Arthropoda > Insecta > Orthoptera > Gryllidae > Teleogryllus > Teleogryllus occipitalis. Next base: position 4,876 of record BLKR01005765.1, on the reverse strand, counting down.
TCAATATTACCCCTGCTAAGTAGTTGTTTATTTAATCAATCCAATCAACAACATTCAATTGTCCAATGTCGCCATGTTATATTTATGCAAATGCACAGTTACAAAAAATTGTAACTCACAATTATCTACAAAAAGATATTAACTTACATAGGAAACACTCCTAATTTCACTTAATTAAGAACTAACCCTTGAGTAATTACACGAAGAATAAATAATACTATTAAAAAATGTAAAATAAAATTTAAAATTAAAAACACATTATGGAAAAAAACAACCCATATTCAAACAAATCACAAAATCACCAGCTCCACAGACTATAGGACGTGAAAAACAAATTCACAAAAACATTACAAAATCAAACATTTCATAATGCAAAAAAGAAATCTTTTAGAAAACAAAGAACATTCTTTGCCCTAAGCTTTAACAAAATATATTCACAACAAAAGCAACAACTACATGGAACTTAAAGAATTCACAGCCCATGTAACAGGACAAGATATGAAGGAATTTATTTAAAGCTTACAAACAAATATAACAAGTCCTCAATGATTAACATTTCACATATTAAAAAAATTCAAAATATGCTGCAAAATACACACTGCAATTATACCAACGCATCTCAACAACACTGCACTCAACATTACTCCCATGCATGGTTTGACCCACATGAAGTGGAACAGAAACACAGATAAAAGTCAATCACATACAATGACATTACTAAATTACCAACTATTTATTTATTTATTTATTTATTTATTTATTTATTTATTTTATTTATTTATTTATTTATTTATTTATTTATTTATTTATTTATTTATTTATTTATTTATTTATTTATTTATTTATTTATTTATTTATTTATTTATTTATTTATTTATTTATTTATTTATTTATTTATTTATTTATTTATTTATTTATTTATTTATTTATTTATTTATTTATTTATTTATTTATTTATTTATTTATTTATTTATTTATTTATTTATTTATTTATTTATTTATTTATTTTTATTTATTTATTTATTTATTTATTTATTTATTTATTTATATTTATTTTACGTCAAAAAAAACAGTTAAAACTGCGTATGACGTGCTATGGGGAAAAGTGAATTGTGTGCACATTTTCAAAATTCTGTGATCCCTACACTAAGTCATACTACTTAAATTTTGAATTTTGAAAGGGAGAAAAACAAAAAAACTCCATGTAATAAAATCTATTTTCAAGGATAAATAAGCAATAAATTTTGAATTTTGAAAGGGAGAAAAAAACAAACAAAAAAACTCCCATGTAATAAAATCTATTTTCAAGGATAAATAAGCAATAAATTTTGGCTCTTATTACTTCCTGCCGCGACAACATGGAGACGATAATTTGAATAATTGTATTTCCCACTGAATTCTAGAAGACGTGCACAGAAAATGAAGTTACATTTATGTCCAGAAGCAAAACAAGGGGCCATCTCAGCATTTGCTCAATGGATCAGGGAAACTGGACGAAAAACCTGATCGAGATGGGGGTCATTGACCCGGAAGCTGTAGTACAATAGTTGTTACAGGTTGTTTATACTCATTTATACAGTCCAAATGGTAAATAATGCATTATGTATCATTGTTAAAAATAATGTTACTTTTCTTGTGATGCTCAGTATAGTCTCTAATTGTATAGAAACAGTTATGCAGCAGAAACGATTTCACTTGGGATTTAAACTTTTCTATTGAATTTAATCGCTTAATGTCATCTGGCAAAGTGTTGTAAAATAATGTACATGTATTGTATGTGAATTTTTTGTAATGAGCTGTTGATACTGTCACCTGATGAATATGATTTCTACGTCGAGTGTTATAGTAATAGACTTCGGCATTTTCTGAAAATATATTCCCGCCCTTAAGCAAGTCATTTTTTACAAAAACCACTGATTCGTAAATAAAAAGACACGGTAATGGTAGAATTCCTAGATTAATGAAGAGAGGCTTACATGAATCACGTGGGTGGGATTTGGTTATTATTCGAACAATTCGTTTTTGTAATCTAAAAGTCTGGGAGCTATAAGATGTATTTCCCCAGAATATTATGCCATATCTCAGGCGGGAATGAACATTCGCGAAGTATACACAACGAGCAGTATGAAGGCTGACTGAATTTGCAAGAATTCTGAACGCGTAGCATAATGAACTTAATTTTGTGTTCAATTCATTTAAATGGACGTTCCATTTAAGGTTTGACTGAATTGAGAGACCTAAAAATTTTGTTGCCTTAACATTAGTCAATGGTACACTGTTCATTTTCAATGGAGCACAGAATTGTTTATTTGATATGGAAAACTGCATTAAAACCGTTTTCTTTTCGTTTACTATTAATTTGTTATTTCGGAACCAATTTGAAACATCTGATATTGTACTATTTACGGTTTCTTTATTGCAAAGGATGTTCGTATCATCCGCAAAGAGAACCGTTCTTCCGTTTCGAATCGTCGAGGGCATATCGTTTACGTAAAGTAGGAACAGAATAGGGCCTAAAATCGATCCTTGAGGAACTCCACATGCAACGGGCAAAGAGTCGGAAAGGTGCGTACGTAATGTTCCATCATTCCAGTAAGGTATTTCAACTTTCTGAGATCGTTGTTTAAGGTACGAACATAACCAATCTAGAGCAATACCACGGATTCCATATGAAGGTAATTTGGAAAGTAAAATGTCATGATCAATGATGTCAAAAGCTTTTGAGAGATCTAAAATAATCCAATAGGTGCCTCGTTTTGATCTAATGATGAGGCGACATCTTTAAGAAAAGAAAATATAGCTGTTTCCGTTGATTTTGATTTTCTAAATCCATGTTGGCAATCTGAAAGCGCGTCGTGTTTAGTGAGAAAGGTTTCCATTCGTACGTAAAAAAGTCTCTCTAATATTTTTGAAAAAACTGATAGAAGAGAAATGGGCCGATAATTTTGAATTTCATTTTTGTTGCCTTTTTTGAAGAGCGGCTTAATTTTAGCTGTTTTGAAAATATCTGGAAACGTTCCAGTGCATAAAGATGCATTAAATATGTGAGTTAACGGGTGTATAATGGCATACGCACAAGTCTTTACAAAGAATCTGGGAATTCATCTAAACCGGACGAATATTTATTTTTTAGTTTACCGATTATTTTGAGAATTTCATAGGAAGAAGTTTCGGAAACGAACATTGTGTCTAAAATTTTGGGTGCACTGTCTGTTTTTGAATTTTGTGTTTTTGAATTTTGTGGCTGAAGACCCTTAGTGAGATCGGCAGCAATTCTAAAGAGACTAGCCACTGTTGCCGGATCGTTTACATTTATATCGTTATATTTTAAAACAACATTCTCTACGGGTTTTCTAGTTGATTTGGTAGTATTTTTTTATTATATTCCACATTGCTTTTGTTTTATTATTTGAGTTCAAAATATCCTGATCGTTTTTCATGATTTTAGCCTGCCTTATGACTTTTCGTAACAATGTTTTGTATTTTTTAAAGTAGATAAGGAAATCTTGAGATACGTCATGACGTTTAGAAATGAAAGAAAGAATTCGCTTGTTTTTACAAGATGTCCTAATCCCTTGTGTTATCCAAGAATTGATTTTCCGTGAAATATTTAATTTTCGTTTTTGAAGAGGAAAGCAAGTGTTAAAATGAATTGAAAGAGTTGAAAAAAAGAATTATATTTGTCGTTTGTATCAACAGTATTATAAACCGCTTCCCATGACTCCTGCATCAAGTAATCAATGAATAATTTAATTTTACTTTTAGTAAACAATCTAGTCATACGTGTATTTTTTATTGTGTCAGTGATCGCATTTCTTATAATGGTAAGAATTTGTGCATCGTGGTCACTGTATCCTAAATCTTTTGTTTCAACTTCATATCGAGTAGTAGTTTTGTTAATTATAATTTGATCAATTGCCTTCATCGAATTTTGTGTGATCCGTGTAGGTACATTAACTGTAATGTCTAAATTGAAGGAATTAATTAAATTGAAAAACTTTTCTTTCTCGCAAGATTCGACCAGAAAATCAGTGTTAAAATCTCCGCATACAACAATGGATTCAAAAGAGCGATTGCTGACTTTGTTAAGTGTTATCTCCAGGTTTTCTAAGAACAAAATGTAATCTGCAGTTCTCTTTGGAGGTCTGTAGATGCAAAGTATTATCACTTTTAGTGAAGTAAGATGTATAACAGAAATTTCGAAAATATTTTCAATGGAATACACCTTTAATTCCGCCAAGGGGATAGAATCAATATTATTTCTAACGTAAATACAGGAACCCCCATACGTAGGACCTTTATACGATTCTCTCTCTCTGCAATAAAAGCCTGTGAGGTAAAAGTTTGGAATTTGGAAAATGCTAAGTTCATTAGGAGATAACCAATGTTCTGTAAAGCAAAGAACGTCCATTTGATTTAGATCGCTCTGTAGAGCTGCCTCGATAAACTCAGTTTTATTTGAAAGGGATTGAACATTATGGTGAAGAATGTTTATTTTTTGCAAGTACCTACACGAATGTTTTTCTGCTGCATCTGACTGTAGTTGCTATATATTTACTCCATTTTTACCTCGAGTGCGTGGTCGAAGGTTGTAGTGTGTCCCGGCAGTGACAGGTTGTGAGGAAGATGGGGCATCAGATGTAGACGAATTGGTAGTGGGAATGGGAGAAACGGGAGTAGGTTCAGAGGAAGAGGCAATAGGGTTCGAAATAAGGGTGGGGGGTGGAGAACGTAAGGAAGGTGAAAGGGACGGATTTTTGGCAGGAGACTGCGTAGGACTGGAGTTGATGATGTATTGTGCAAGCTTGTTACCGACTGCATGTTTTCCAGCAAGGTTCATGTGAAGACCATGCCGGGTGAAGTGTTTTGCTGAGAG
>BLKR01005764.1:46767-72850 GCA_011170035.1 Teleogryllus occipitalis | reverse complement strand
AAAGATTTAAACCCGTTTGCAAGGTAAGAAAATCCTTCCTAACAGGGAATTTGACGGCGATTACAATGGTATTGAGCATTTTCCTCTATTAGGCTTTAAATTTTGAAAATTAAAGAAAAATTCCTTAAAAATTTGTTTGAAACTTCGAAAAGAGAGCAGATTGTTGTGTATATTCTTTGGAATTTCAGCGTCCTAGAGCAATTAGATTCCGAGTTACACGCGTTTAAAGATTTAAACCCGTTTCCAAAGTAAGAAAATCCTTCCCAACAAGAAATTTGACGGCGATTACAATGGTATTGAGCATATTCCTCTATTAGGCTATAAAATTTGAAAATTATTGAAAAATTCCTTAAAAATACGTTTGAAACTTCGAAAACAGAGCAGTTTGTTGTGTATCTTCCATGCAAATTTCAGCGTCTAATGCAATTAGATCGTTTTGCCGTTTGAAGATTTAAACCCCACGTTTCCAGCCCAAAGAAAATCCTTCCCAACAGGGAATTTGACGGCGATTACAATGGTATTGAGCATTTTCCTTTATTAGGCTTTAAAATTTGAAAATTAATGAAAAATTCCTTAAAAATACGTTTGAAACTTCGAAAACAGAGCAGATTGTTGTGTATCTTCCATGCAAATTCAGCGTCCTACGCCTCTTAGTTCCCGAGTTACACACGATTAAAGATTTAAACCCGATTCCAAAGTAAGAAAATCCTTCCCAACAGGAAATTTGACGGCGATTACAATGGTATTGAGCATTTTCCTTTATTAGGCTTTTAAATTTAAAAATTAATGAAAAATTCCTTAAAAATACGTTTGAAACTTCGAAAACAGAGCAGACTGTTGTGTATCTTCCATGCAAATTTCAGCGTCCTAGAGCTATTAGATCCCGAGTTACACCCGTTTAAATACTTAAACCCGTTTCCAAAGTAAGAAAATCCTTCCCAACAGGAAATTTGACGGCGATTACAATGGTATTGGGCATTTTCCTCTATTAGGCTTTAAAATTTGAAAATTAATGAAAAATTCCTTAAAAATACGTTTCAAATTTTGAAAAAAGAGCAGATTGTTGTGTATCTTCCATATAAATTTCAGCGTCCTAGAGCTATTATATCCCGAGTTACACGCGTTTAAAGATTTCAACCCGTTTCCAAAGTAAGAAAATCCTTCTTAACAGAAAATTTGACTGCGATTACAATGGTATTGAGCATTTTCCTCTATTAGGCTTGAAAATTTGAAAATAAATGAAAAATTCCTTAAAAATACTTTTGAAACTTCGAAAACAGAGCAGATTGTTGTGTATCTTCCATGCAAATTTCAGCGTCCTACGCCTCTTAGATCCCGAGTTACACGCGTTTAAAGATTTAAACCCGTTTCCAAAGTGAGAACTTCCTTCCCAACAGGAAATTTGACGGCGATTACAATGTTATTGAGCATTTTCCTCTATTAGGCTTTAAAATTTGAAAATTAACGAATATTCCTTAAAAATACGTTTGAAACTTCGAAAACAGAGCAGATTGTTGTGTATCATTCATGCAAATTTCAGCGTCCTAGAGCTATTAGATCCCGAGTTACACGCGTCTAAAGATTTAAACCCGTTTCCAAAGTAAGAATTTCCATCCCAACAGGGAATTTGACGGCGAATACAATGGTATTGAGCATTTTCCTCTATTAGGCTTGAAAATTTGAAAAAAAATGAAAAATTCCTTAAAAATACGTTTGAGACTTCGAAAAGAGAGCAGATTGTTGTGTATCTTCCATGCAAATTTCAGCGTCCTAGGGCAATTAATTCCCGAGTAACACGCGTTTAAAGATTTGAACCCGTTTCTAAAGTAAGAAAATCCGTCGCAACAGGAAATTTGACGGGGAAACCAATGGTAATGAGCATTTTCCTCTATTAGGCTTTAAAATTTGAGAATTAACGAAAAATTCCTTAAAAATACGTTGGAAACTTCGAAAACAGAGCAGATTGTTGTGTATCTTCCATGCAAATGTCAGCGTCCTAGAGCTATTAGATCCCGAGTTACACGCGTTTAAAGATATGACCCCGTTTCCGAAGTAAGAAAATCCTTCTTAACAGGAAAATTGACGGCGATTACAATGGTATTGAGCTTTTTCCTCTATTAGGCTTTAAAATTTGAAAATTAATGAAAAATTCCTTAAAAATACGTTTCAAACTTTGAAAACAGAGCAGATTGTTGTGTATCTTCCATGCAAATTTCAGCGTCCTAGAGCTATTATATCCCGAGTTACACGCATTTAAATATTTAAACCCGTTTCCAAAGTAAGAAAATCCTTCCTAACAGAAAATTTGACTGCGATTACAATGGAATTAAGCATTTTCCTCTATTAGGCTTGAAAATTTGAAAATAAATGAAAAATTCCTTAAAAATACGTTTGAAGTTTTGAAAAGAGAGCAGATTGTTTTGTATCTTCCATGCAAATTTCAGCGTCCTAGAGCGATTAGATCCCGAGTTATACGCGTTTAAAAATTTAAACCCGTTTCCAAAGTAAGAAAATCCTTCCCAACAGGAAATTTGACGGCGATTACAATGGTATTGAGCATTTTCCTCTATTAGGCTTTAAAATTTGAAAATTAATGAAAAATTCCTTAAAAATACGTTGGAAACTTCGAAAACAGAGCAGATTGTTGTGTATCTTTCATGCAAATGTCAGCGTCCTAGAGCTATTAGAACCCGAGTTACACGCGTTTAAAGATATGAACCCGTTTCCGAAGTAAGAAAATCCTTCTTAACAGGAAAATTGACGGCGATTACAATGGTATTGAGCTTTTTCCTCTATTAGGCTTTAAAATTTGAAAATTAATGAAAAATTCCTTAAAAATACGTTTCAAACTTCGAAAACAGAGCAGATTGTTGTGTATCTTTCATGCAAATTTCAGCGTCCTAGAGCTATTAAATCCCGAGTTACACGCGTTTAAAGATTTAAACCCGTTTCCAAAGAATGAATATCCTTCCCAACACGAAATTTGACGGCGATTACAATGGTATTTAGCATTTTCCTTCATTAGGCTTTAAAATTTGAAAATTAATGAAAAATTCCTTAAAAATACGTTTGAAACTTCGAAATCAGAGCAGATTGTTGTGTATCTTCAATGAAAATTCAGCGTCCTACGCCTCTTAGTTCCCGAGTTACACACGTTTAAAGATTTAAACCCGATTCCAAAGTAAGAAAATCCTTCCCAACAGGAAATTTGACGGCGATTACAATGGTATTGAGCATTTTCCTCTATTAGGCTTTTAAATTTGAAAATTAATGAAAAATTCCTTAAAAATACGTTTGAAACTTCGAAAACAGAGCAGATTTTGGTGTATCTTCCATGCAAATTTCAGCGTCCTAGAGCTATTAGATCCCGAGTTACAACCGTTTAAATATTTAAACCCGTTTCCAAAGTAAGAAAATCCTTCCCAACAGGAAATTTGACGGCGATTACAATGGTATTGGGCATTTTCCTCTATTAGGCTTTAAAATTTGAAAATTAATGAAAAAAATCCTTAAAAATACGTTTCAAACTTTGAAAACAGAGCAGATTGTTGTGTATCTTCCATATAAATTTCAGCGTCCTAGAGCTATTATATCCCGAGTTACACGCGTTTAAAGATTTAAACCCGTTTCCAAAGTAAGAAAATCCTTCTTAACAGAAAATTTGACTGCGATTACAATGGTATTGAGCATTTTCCTCTATTAGGCTTGAAAATTTGAAAAAAAATGAAAAATTCCTTAAAATGACGTTTGAGACTTCGAAAAGAGAGCAGATTGTTGTGTATCTTCCATGCAAATTTCAGCGTCCTAGGGCAATTAATTCCCGAGTTACACGCGTTTAAAGATTTGAACCCGTTTCTAAAGTAAGAAAATCCGTCGCAACAGGAAATTTGACGGGGAAACCAATGGTATTGAGCATTTTCCTCTATTAGGCTTTAAAATTTGAAAATTAACGAAAAATTCCTTAAAAATACGTTGGAAACTTCGAAAACAGAGCAGATTGTTGTGTATCTTCCATGCAAATGTCAGCGTCCTAGAGCTATTAGATCCCGAGTTACACGCGTTTAAAGATATGACCCCGTTTCCGAAGTAAGAAAATCCTTCTTAACAGGAAAATTGACGGCGATTACAATGGTATTGAGCTTTTTCCTCTATTAGGCTTTAAAATTTGAAAATTAATGAAAAATTCCTTAAAAATACGTTTCAAACTTTGAAAACAGAGCAGATTGTTGTGTATCTTCCATGCAAATTTCAGCGTCCTAGAGCTATTATATCCCGAGTTACACGCATTTAAATATTTAAACCCGTTTCCAAAGTAAGAAAATCCTTCCTAACAGAAAATTTGACTGCGATTACAATGGAATTAAGCATTTTCCTCTATTAGGCTTGAAAATTTGAAAATAAATGAAAAATTCCTTAAAAATACGTTTGAAGTTTTGAAAAGAGAGCAGATTGTTTTGTATCTTCCATGCAAATTTCAGCGTCCTAGAGCGATTAGATCCCGAGTTATACGCGTTTAAAAATTTAAACCCGTTTCCAAAGTAAGAAAATCCTTCCCAACAGGAAATTTGACGGCGATTACAATGGTATTGAGCATTTTCCTCTATTAGGCTTTAAAATTTGAAAATTAATGAAAAATTCCTTAAAAATACGTTTGAAACTTCGAAAACAGAGCAGATTGTTGTGTATCTTCCATGCAAATTTCAGCGTCCTAGGGCAATTAATTCCCGAGTTACACGCGTTTAAAGATTTGAACCCGTTTCTAAAGTAAGAAAATCCTTCCCAACAGGAAATTTTACGGGGAAACCAATGGTATTGAGCAGTTTCCTCTATTAGGCTTTAAAATTTGAAAATTAATGAAAAATTCCTTAAAAATACGTTGGAAACTTCGAAAACAGAGCAGATTGTTGTGTATCTTCCATGCAAATTTCAGCGTCCTAGAGCAATTAGATCCCGAGTTACACGCGTTTAAAGATATGAACCCGTTTCCGAAGTAAGAAAACAGGAAAATTGTCGGCGATTACAATGGTATTGAGCATTTTCCTCTATAAGCTTTAAAATTTGAAAATTAATGAAAAATTCCTTAAAAATACGTTTCAAATTTCGAAAACAGAGCAGATTGTTGTGTATCTTCCATGCAAATTTCAGCGTCCTAGAGCTATTATATCCCGAGTTACACGCGTTTAAAAATTTAAACCCGTTTCCAAAGTAAGAAAATCCTTCCCAACAGGAAATTTGACGGCGATTACAATGGTATTGAGCATTTTCCTCTATTAGGCTTTAAAATTTTAAAATTAATGAAAAAATCCTTAAAAATACGTTTGAAACTTCGAAAACAGAGCAGTTTGTTGTGTATCTTCCATGCAAATTTCAGCGTCCTAAAGCTATTAGATCCCGAGTTACACGCGTTTAAAGATTTAAACCCGTTTCCAAAGTAAGAAAATCCCTCCCAACAGGAAATTTGACGGAGATTACAATGGTATTGAGCATTTTCCTCTATTAGGCTTTAAAATTTGAATAATAATGAAAAATTCCTTAAAAATACGTTTGAAACTTCGAAAACAGAGCAGATTGTTGTGTATCTTCCATGCAAATTTCAGCGTCCTAGAGCTATTAGATCCCGAGTTACACGCGTTTAAAGATTTAAACCCGTTTCCCAAGTAAGAAAATCCCTCCCAACAGGAAATTTGACGGAGATTACAATGGTATTGAGCATTTTCCTCTATTAGGCTTTAAAATTTGAATATTAATGAAAAATTCCTTTAAAATACGTTTGAAACTTCGAAAACAGAGCAGATTGTTGTGTATCTTCCATGCAAATTTCAGCGTCCTAGAGCTATTAGATCCCGAGTTACACGCGTTTAAAGATTTAAACCCGTTTCTAAAGTAAGAAAGTCCTTCCCAACAGGAAATTTGACGGCGATTACAATGGTATTGAGCATTTTCCTCTATTAGGCTTTAAAATTTGAAAATTAATGAAAAATTTCTTAAAAATACGTGTGTAACTTCGAAAACAGAGCAGATTGTTGTGTACCTTCCATGGAAATTTTAGCGTCCTAGGGCTCTTAATTCCCGAGTTTTACGCGTTTAAAGATTTAAACCCGTTTTCAAAATAAGAAAATCCTTTCCAACAGGGAATTTGATGGCAATTACAATGGTATTGAGCATTTTCCCTATTAGGCTTTAAAATTTGAATATTAATGAAATGTCCTTAAAAATACGTTTGAAACTTCGAAAACAGAGCAGATTGTTGTGTATCTTCCATGCAAATTTCAGCGTCCTAGGGCTCTTAGTTCCCGAGTTACACACGTTTAAAGATTTAAACCAAATTCCAAAGTCAGAAAATCCTTCCCAACTGGAAATTTGACGGCGTTTACAACGGTATTGAGCATTTTCCTCTATTGGGCTTTTAAATTTGAAAATTAATAAAAAAAATTCCTTAAAAATACGTTTAAAACTTCGAAAACAGAGCAGATTGTTGTGTATCTTCCATGCAAATTTTAGCGTCCTAGAGCTATTAGATCCCGAAATACACGCGTTTAAAGATTTAAACCCGTTTCCAAAGTAAGAAAATCCTTCCCAACAGGAAATTTGACGGCGATTACAATGGTATTGGGCATTTTCCTCTATTAGGCTTTAAAATTTTAAAAATTAAAGAAAATTCCTTAAAAATACGATTGAAACTTCGAAAACAGAGCAGATTCTTGTGTATCTTTCATGAAAAAACCAGCGTCCTAGAGTTATTAGATCCCGAGTTACACGCGTTTAAAGATTTAAAACTGTTTCCAAAGTAAGAATATCCTTCCCAACAGGAAATTTGACTGCGATTACAATGGTATTGTGCATTTTCCTTCATTAGGCTTTAAAATTTGAAAATTAATGAAAAATTCCTTAAAAATACGTTTGAAACTTCGAAAACAGAGCAGATTGTTGTGTATCTTCCATGCAAATTTCAGCGTCCTAGAGCTATTATATCCCGAGTTACACGCGTTTAAAGATTTAAACCCGTTTCCAAAGTAAGAAAATCCTTCCCAACAGGAAATTTGACGGCGTTTACAACGGTATTGAGCATTTACCTCTATTGGGCTTTTAAATTTGAAAATTAATGAAAAATTCCTTTAAAATACGTTTAAAACTTCGAAAACAGAGCAGATTGTTGTGTATCTTCCATGCAAATTTCAGCGTCCTAGAGCTATTAGATCCCGAGTTACACGCGTCTAAAGACTTAAACCCGTTTCCAAAGTAAGAAAATCCTTCCAAACAGAAAATTTGACTGCGATTACAATTATTTGAGCATTTTCCTCTATTAGGCATGAAAATTTGAAAATAAATGAAAAACTCCTTAAAAATACGTGTGAAACTTCGAAAAGAGAGCAGATTGTTGTGTATCTTCCATGCAAATTTCAGCGTCCTAGGGCAATTATTCCCGAGATACACGCGTTTAAAGATTTGAACCCGTTTCTAAAGTAAGAAAATCCTTCGCAACTGGAAATTTGACGGGGAAACCAATGGTATTGAACATTTTCCTCTATTAGGCTTTAAAATTTGAAAATTAACGAAAAATTCCTTAAAAATACGTTGGAAACTTCGAAAACAGAGCAGATTGTTGTGTATCTTTCATGCAAATGTCAGCGTCCTAGAGCTATTAGATCCCGAGTTACACGCGTTTAAAGATATGAACCCGTTTCCGAAGTAAGAAAATCCTTCTTAACAGGAAAATTGACGGCGATTACAATGGTATTGAGCTTTTTCCTCTATTAGGCTTTAAAATTTGAAAATTAATGAAAAATTCCTTAAAAATACGTTTTAAACTTCGAAAACAGGGCAGATTGTTGAGTATCTTCCATGCAAATTTTAGCGTCCTAGAGCTATTAGATCCCGAGTTACACGCGTTTAAAGATTTAAACCCGTTTCCAAAGTAAGAAAATCCTTCCCAACAGGAAATTTGACGGCGATTACAATGTTATTGAGCATTTTCCTCTATTAGGCTTTAAAATTTGAAAATTAAAGAAAAATTCCTTAAAAATATGTTTGAAACTTCGAAAACAGAGCAGATTGTTGTGTATCATTCATGCAAATTTCAGCGTCCTAGAGCTATTAGATCCCGAGTTACACGCGTTTAAAGATTTAAACCCGTTTCCAAAGTAAGAAAATCCTTCTTAACAGGAAAATTGACGGCGATTACAATGGTATTGAGCTTTTTCCTCTATTAGGCTTTAAAATTTGAAAATTAATGAAAAATTCCTTTAAAATACATTTGAAACTTCGAAAACAGAGCAGATTGTTGTGTATCTTCCATGCAAAGTTCAGCGTCCTAGAGCTATTAGATCCAGTGTTACACGCGTCTAAAGATTTAAACCCGTTTCCAAAGTAAGAAAATCCTTCCCAACAGGAAATTTGACGGCGATTACAATGGTATTGAGCATTTTCCTCTATTAGGCTTTAAAATTTGAAAATTATTGAAAAATTCCTTAAAATTACGTTTGAAACTTCGAAAACAGAGCAGATTGTTGTGTATCTTCCATGCAAATTTCAGCGCTCTAGGGCTCTTAGTTCCCGAGTTACACGCGTTTAAAGATTTAAACCCGTTTCCAAAGTAAGAAAATCCTTCCCAACAGGGAATTTGACGGCGATTACAATGGTATTGAGCATTTTCCTTTATTAGGCTTCTAAATTTGAAAATTATTGAAAAATTCCTTATAAGTACGTTTGAAACTTCGAAAACAGATAAGATTGTTGTGTATTTTCCATGCAAATTTCAGCGTCCAAGGGCTCTTAGTTCCCGAGTTACACGCGTTTAAAGATTTAAACCCGTTTCCAAAGTAAGAAAATCCTTCCCAACAGGGAATTTGACGGCGATTACAATGGTATTAAGCATTTTCTTCTATTAGGCTTTAAAATTTGAAAATTATTAAAAATTCCTTAAAACTACGTTTGAAACTTCGAAAACAAAGCAGATTGTTGTGTATCTTCCATGCAAATTTCAGCGTCTAGGGCTCTTAGTTCCCGAGTTACACGCGTTTAAAGATTTAAACCCGTTTCCAAAGTAAGAAAATCCTTCCCAACAGGGAATTTGACGGCGATTACAATGGTATTGAGCATTTTCCTCTATTAGGCTTTAAAATTTGAAAATTATTGAAAAATTCCTTAAAATACGTTTGAAACTTCGAAAACAGAGCAGATTGTTGTGTATCTTCCATGCAAATTTCAGCGTCCTAGGGCTCTTAGTTCCCGAGTTACACGCGTTTAAAGATTTAAACCCGATTCCAAAGTAAGAAAATCCTTCCCAACAGGAAATTTGACGGCGATTACAATGGTATTGAGCATTTTCCTCTATTAGGCTTTAAAATTTGAAAATTAATGAAAAATTCCTTAAAAATACGTTTGAAACTTCGAAAACAGAGCAGATTGTTGTGTATCTTCCATGCAAATTTCAGCGTCCTAGAGCTATTAGATCCCGAGTTACACCCGTTTAAAGATTTAAGCCCGTTTCAAAAGTAAGGAAATCCTTCCCAACAGGAAATTTGACGGCGATTACAATGGTATTGGGCATTTTCCTCTATTAGGCTTTAAAATTTGAAAATTAATGAAAAATTCCTTAAAAATACGTTTCAAACTTTGAAAACAGAGCAGATTGTTGTGTATCTTCTATGCAAATTTTAGCGTCCCAGAGCTATTAGATCCCGAGTTACAGGCGTTTAAAGATTGAAACCCGTTTCTAAAGTAAGAAAATCCTTCCCAACAGGAAATTTGACGGCGATTACAATGGTATTGAGCATTTTCCTCTATTAGGCTTTAAAATTTGAAAATTAAAGAAAAATTCCTTAAAAATATGTGTGAAACTTCGAAATCAGAGCAGATTGTTTTGTATCTTCCATGCAAATTTCAGAGTCCTAGAGCTATTAGATTCCGAGTTACACGCGTTTAAAGATTTAAACCCGTTTCCAAAGTAAGAAAATCCTTCCCAACAGGAAATTTGACGGCGATTACAATCGTTTTGAGCATTTTCCTCTATTAGGCTTTAAAATTTGAAAATTAATGAAAAATTCCTTAAAAATACGTTTCAAACTTCGAAAACAGAGCAGATTGTTGTGTATATATGCCATGCAAATTTCAGCGTCCTAGATCTATTAGATCCCGAGTTACAGGCGTTTAAAGATTTAAACCCGTTTCCAAAGTAAGAAAATCCTTCCTAACAGGAAATTTGACGGCGATTACAATGGTATCGAGCATTTTCCTCAATTAGGCTTTAAAATTTGAAAATAAATGAAAAATTCCTTAAAAATACGTTTGAAACTTGAAAACAGAGCAGATTGTTGTGTATCTTCCATGGAAATTTCAGCGTCCTAGAGCTATTAGATCCCGAGTTACACGCGTTTAAAGATTTAAACCCGTTTTCAAATTAAGAAAATCCTTCCTAACAGGAAATTTGACGGCGATTACAATGGTATTGAGCATTTTCCTCTATTAGGCTTTAAAATTTGAAAATAAATGAAAAATTTTATAAAAATATGTTTGAAACTTTGAAAACAGAGCAGATTGTTGTGTATCTTCCATGCAAATTTCAGCGTCCTAGAGCTATTAGATCCCGAGTTACACGCGTTTAAAGATTTGAACCCGTTTCTAAAGTAAGAAAATCCTTCCCAACAGGAAATTTGATGGCGATTTCAATGGTATTGAGAATTTTCCTCTATTAGGCTTTAGAATTTGAAAATATATGAAAATATTCCTTAAAAATACGTTTGAAACTTAGAAAACAGAGCAGATTGTTGTGTATCTTCCATGCAAATTTCTGCGTCCTAGGGCTCATGGTTCCCGAGTTACACGAAATTAAAAATTAATCCCGTTTCCAAAGTAAGAAAATCTTTCCCAACTGGAAATTTGACGGCGATTACAATGGTATTGAGCATTTTCCTCTAAGAGGCTTTAAAAATTTGAAAATTCATGAAAATTTCCATAAAAATACGTTTGAAATTTCGAAAACAGAGCAGATTGTTGTGTACCTTCCGCGCAAATTTGAGCGTCCTAGGACTCTTAGTTCCCGAGTTAGACGCGTTTAAAGATTTAAACCCGTTTCCGAAGTAAGAAAATCCTTCCAAACAGGAAATTTGACAGCGATTACAAGGGTACCGAGCATTTCCCTCTATTGGGCTTTAAAATTTGAAAATAAATGAAAAAAATCCTTAAAAATACGTTTGAAACTTCGAAAACAGAGCAGATTGTTGTGGATCTTCCATGCAAATTTCAGCGTCTTAAGGCTCTTAGACGGTCACTAACGAACCAGACGGTCACTAACGACCCAGACGGTCACTAACGGCCCAGACGCACACTAACGACCCAGACGGTCACTTACGGCACAGACGGTCACTAACGATCCACACGTTCTCTTACGATCCAGACGGTTACTAACAACCCAGGCGGTCACTAACGACCCAGACGGTTACAAAGGACCCAGATGATCTTTAACGACCCAGACGGTTACAAACAACTCAGACGGTCACTAACGACCCTGACGGTTACAAACGACCCAGACGGCCACTAACGACCCAGAAAGTCACTATCGACCCAGTCGGTCACATATGACCCAGAGGGTCACTAACGACCCAGGCGGTCACTAACGACCGAGACGATCACTAACAACCCAGACAGTCACCAACGGCCAGGACGGACACTAACGACCCTAACGGTCGCTTACGGCCCAAACTGTCACTAACTGTCCAGAGGGTCACTAACGACCCAAACGGTCACATATGACCTAGATGATCACTTACGACCCAGACAGTCACTAACGACCCAGACGATCACGAACGACCCAGGCAGTCACTAACGGCCCAAACGGACACTAACCACCCAGACAGTCACTAACTGTCCAGACGGTCACTAACGACCCAGAAAGACACTAACGGCCCAGACGGTCACTTCCGACTCAGACGGTCAATTACTACCTAGAGGGTCACTAACGACAAATTGTCACTAACGACCCAGACCGTCACTTACGACCCAAAACAACACAAACTACCCAGACGGTGACTTATGACCAAGTCAATCATTAAACACCCAGACGGTCACTAACGTCCCAGCCGTTCTATAACGGCCCTAACGGACACTAACGACCCAGACGGTCACTTACAGCCCAGACGGTCACTAACGACCCAGACGGTCACTAACGACCCAGACGGTTACCAACGTCCAAGCCGGTCACTAACGACCCATACGGTCACTAACGACCCAGACGCCACTAACGGCCCAGACGGTCACTAACGGCGCAGCTTGACACTAACGACCCAGACGGTCACTTACGGCCCAGACGGTCACTAACGCCCCATACGGTCAGTAACGACCCAGACGGTCACATACGATTCAGGTCAGTTACTACCCAGAGAGTCACTAACGACCTAGAATATCACTAACGACGCAGACTGCCACTTACGACCCAAACCATCACAAACTAACCAGACGGTCACTTATGACCCAGACAATCTTTAACAGTTCAGACGGTCACTAACGACCCAGACAGTCACTAACGACTAGACGGTCACTAACTGTCCAGGCGGTCACTAACGACCCAGACGGTCACTAACGACCAAGACGGTCTCTTGCAACCCAGACGGTTACTAAAAACCCAGACGGTCACTAACGACCCAGACGGGCCCTAACGGCCTACACGGACACTTACAACCCAGCGGTCATTAACGACCCAGACGGTAATTTACGACTCAAACAGTCAATAACTACCCAGAAGGTCACTAACGACACAGATTGTCTCTAACAATCTAGACCGTTTCTAACTACCCAGACGGTCACTAACGACCCAGACGGTTGCTAACGACCCAGACGGTCACTAACGACCCAGACGGTTACAAACGACCCAGACGGTCACTGACGACCCAGACGATTAGAAACGACCCAGAGGGTTACAAACGTCCCAGACGATTACAAACGACCCAGACCGTCACTAATGACCCAGACGGTCACTAACGACCCAGTCGGTCACATATGACCCAGACGGACATTAACGACCAAGACGGTTACTAACGACCCAGACGATAACTAACGACCCAGACGGTCACTTACGGTTCAGACGGCCAGTTACTACCTAGAGGGTCACTAACGACAGATTGACACTAACGACCAAGACCGTCACTTACGACCCAAAACATTACAAACTACCCAGACGGTGACGTATGACCCAGACAATCATTAACAACCCAGACGGTCACTAACGACCCAGACAGTCTATAACGGCCCCAACAGACACAAACGACCCAGACGGCCACTTACAGCCCAGACGGTCACTCACGACCCAGACGGTCACTAACGACACAGACGGTCACTTACGACTCACAGGGTCAGTTACTACCCAGAGGGTCACTAACGACCCAGATTGTCACTATCGACCCAGACCGTCACTTACGACCCAAACCCTCACAAACTCCCCAGACGGTCACTTATTACCCAGACAATCTTTAACAACCCAGACGGTTGCTAACGACCCTGACGGTCACCAACTGTCCAGACGGTCACTTACGACCCAGACGGTCACTAAAGACCCAGACGGTCACTTACGACTCAGACGGTCAGATTCTACCCAGAGGTTCACTAACGACCCAGATTTTCACTAACGACCCAGACCGTTACTTACGACCCAAACCATCACAAACTAACCAAACGGTCACTTATGACCCAATCTTTAACAACCCAGACGGTCACTAACGACCCAGACGGTCACTAACGCCCCTGACGGACACTAACGACCCAGACGGTCACTTACGCCCCAGACGGTCACTAACGACCCAGACGGTCACTTGAAACTCAGACAGTCAGTTACTACCCAGAGGGTCACTAACGACCCAGATTTTCACTAACGACCCACACTGCCACTTACGACCCAAACCATCACAAACTAACCAGACTCACTAATGATCCAGACAATCTTTAACAACCCAGACGGTCACTAACGACCCAGACGGTCACTAACGGCCCCAACGGACACTTACGACCCAAACGGTCATATACAGCCCAGACGGTCACTAACGACCCACGCGGTCATTAACGACCCTGACGGTCACTTACGACTCAGACGGTCAGTTACTACCCAGAGGGTCACTAACGACCCAGATAGTCACTATCGACCCAGATAGTCACGACCCAAAACATCACAAACTTCTCAGACGGTGACTTATTATCCAGACAATCTTTAACAACCCAGACGGTCACTAACGACCCAGACGGTCACTATTGGCCTAGACAGACACCAACGACCGTCACTAACTATCCGGACGGTCACTAACGACCGAGACGGTCACTAACGACCCAGACGGTCTCTAACGACCGAGACGTTTACTAAGGGCCCAGATGGTCACTAACGACCCAGACGGTCAGTAACGGCCTAGACGGACACATAACGACCAAGACGGTCATTAACGACCCAGACGGTAACTTACGACTCAGACGGTCAGTTAGTACCCAGAGGGTCACTAACGACCCACATTGTCACTAACGACTTAGACCGTTCCTAACGATCCAGACGGTCACTAACGACCCAGACGATTACTAACGACCCAGACGGTTACTAACCACCCAGACGGTCACTAACGACCCAAACGGTCACCAACGACCCAGACGGTCACCAACGACCCAGAGGGTCACTAACGACCCAGACGGTCACTAACGGCCTAGCAGGACACTAACGACCCAGACGGTCACTTACGGCCCTGACGGTCACTAACGACGCATACGGTCACAAACGACCCAGACGGTCACATACGACTCAGAAGGTCAGTTACTACCTAGAGGGTCACTAACGACCTGGATTATCACTAACCACCCAGACCGCCACTTACGACCCAAACCATCACATACTAACCAGACGGTCATTTATGACCCACACAATCTTTAACAATCCAGACGGCCACTAACGACCCAGATAGTCACTAACGACCCAGACGGTCACTAACTGTCCAGGCGGTTACTAACGACC
The DNA here is from genome assembly GCA_011170035.1 of Teleogryllus occipitalis. Lineage (NCBI taxonomy): Eukaryota > Metazoa > Arthropoda > Insecta > Orthoptera > Gryllidae > Teleogryllus > Teleogryllus occipitalis. The sequence goes on along the minus strand of BLKR01005764.1, from coordinate 57,873 downwards.
CAGACGGTCTCTTACGACCCAGACGGTTACTAAAAACCCAGACGGTCACTAACGCCCCAGACGGTCATTAACGACTTAGACGGTAACTTACGACACAAACGGTCAGTAACTACCCAGAAGGTCACAAACGACACAGATGGTCCCTAACGACCTAGACCATTCCTAACGACTCAGATGGTCACCATCGACCCAGACCGTTACTATCGACCCAGATGGTCACAAACGACCCATACGGTTACAAACGACCCAGACGGTTACAAACGACCCACACGGTCACTAACGACCCAGACGGTAACTTACGACTCAGACGGTCAGTTAGTACCCAGAGGGTCACTAACGACCCAGATTGTCACTAACGACTTAGACCGTTCCTAACGATCCAGACGGTCACTAACGACCCAGACGGTAACTTACGACTCAGACGGTCAGTTAGTACCCAGAGGGTCACTAACGACCCAGATTGTCACTAACGACTTAGACCGTTCCTAACGATCCAGACGGTCACTAACGACCCAGACGATTACTAACGACCCAGACGGTTACTAACCACCCAGATGGTCACTAACGACCCAAACGTTCACCAACGACCCAGATGGTCATTAACGACCCAGACGGTCACTAACGACCCTGACGGTCACTAACGACCCAGACGGTCACTAACGACCCAGACGGTCACTAACGGCCCAGCAGGACACTAACGACCCAGACGGTCACTTACGGCCCTGACGGTCACTAACGACGCATACGGTCACTAACGACCCAGACGGTCACTAATGGCCCAGACGGTCACTAACAACCCAGACGGTCACTAACGACCCAGACGGTCACTTACGACTCAGACGGTCAGTTACTACCCAGAGGGTCACTAACGACCCAGATTGACACTAACGAACCAGACCGTTACTTACGACCCAAACCATCACAAACTATTCAGACGGTCACTTATGACCCAGACAATCTTTAACAACCCAGACGGTTGCTAACGACCCAGAAGGTCACTAACGGCCCAGACGGACACTAACTACTCAGACGGTCACTAACTGTCCGGACGGTCACTAACGACCCAGACGGTCACTAACGGCCCAGACGGTCACTTGCGACCCAGACGGTCACTTACGACACAGAGGGTCAGTTACTACCCATAGGGTCACTAACGACCCAGAATTTCACTAACGACCCAGACCGTCACGACCCAAACCATCACAAACTAACCAGACGGTCACTTATGACCCAGACAATCCTTAACAACCCAGACGGTCACTAACGGGGTAGACGGACACTAACGACCAAGACTGTCATTAACGACCTAGACGGTCACTAACGATCTAGATGGTCACTAACGACCCAGACGGTAACTGACGACCCAGATGGTCACTAACGAACAAGACGGTCACTAACGTATAAAACGGTCACTAACGAACAAGATGGTCATTAACGAACAAGACGGTCACTTTCGAACAAGACGGTCGCTAACGAACAAGACGGGCAGAAACGAAACAGACGGGCAGAAAATACACAGACACACAGGCGGAAATGACACAGACGGGCACAAACGACCCAGAGGAGCAAAAGCGATACAGGTACAAAAGACCCAGACGTGCATAAACGTCCGAGACGAACACAAACAGCTCAGTCCATCACAAAGGACCCAGATAGTCACCAACGACCAAACTGGTCACCAACGATTCAGACGGTCAGAAACCATACGGTCATTTCCGACCCAGTCGGTCACTTACGACTCAGACGGTCAGTAACTACCCAGACGGTTACTAACGACCCTGACGGTCACTAACGACCCAGACGGTTACAAACGACCCAGACGGTCACTAACGACCCAGACGGTCACATATGACCCAGATGATCACTAACGACCCAGACGGTCACTAACGACCCAGACGATCACGAACAACCCAGACAGTCACTAACGGCCTAGACGGATACTTAGCACCCAGACAGTCACTTACGTCCCAGACGGTCACTAACTGTCCAGACGGTCACAAACGACCCAGAAAGTCACTAACGACCCAGACGGTCACTTACGACTCAGACGGACAGTTACTACCCAGAGGGTCACTAACGACCCAGATTGTCACTAACGACCCAGACCGTCACTTACGATCCAAAACATCACAAACTACCCAGACGGTCTCTTATGACCCAGTCAATCTTTAACAACCCAGACGGTCACTAACGACCCAGACGGTCACTAACGACCCAGACGATCACGAACAACCCAGACAGTCACTAACGGCCTCGACGGATACTTAGCACCCAGACAGTCACTTACGTCCCAGACGGTTACTAACTGTCCAGACGGTCACAAACGACCCAGAAAGTCACTAACGACCCAGACGGTCACTTACGACTCAGACGGACAGTTACTACCCAGAGGGTCACTAACGACCCAGATTGTCACTAACGACCCAGACCGTCACTTACGATCCAAAACATCACAAACTACCCAGACGGTCTCTTATGACCCAGTCAATCTTTAACAACCCAGACGGTCACTAACGACCCAGACGGTCACTAACGGCCCAGACGGACACTAACTGTCCAGACGGACACTGACCCTGACGGTCACTAACGACCCAGACGGTCTCTTACGACTCTGACGGTTACTAAAGTCCCAGACGGTCACTAACGACCCAACCGGTCACTAAAGGTCTAGACGGACACTTACGACACCGACGGTCATTAACGACCCAAACGGAAACTTACGACTCAAACGGTCAGTAACTACCCAGACGGTCACTAACAACCTAGATTGTCACTTACGACCTAGACCGTTCCTAACGACCCAGACGGTCACTAACGACCCAGACGCTTACTAACGACCCAGACGTTCACTAACGACCCAGACGGTTACAAACGACCTAGACGGTCACTAACGACCCAGACGGTCACTAACGGCCCAGACGGTCACTTGCGACCCAGACGGTCACTTACGACACAGAGGGTCAGTTACTACCCATAGGGTCACTAACGACCCAGATTTTCACTAACGACCCAGACCGTCACGACTCAAACCATCACAAACTAACCAGACGGTCACTTATGACCCAGACAATCCTTAACAACCCAGACGGTCACTAACGGGGTAGACGGACACTAACGACCAAGACGGTCATTAACGACCTAGACGGTCACTAACGATCTAGATGGTCACTAACGACCCAGACGGTAACTGACGATCCAGAAGGTCACTAACGAACAAGACGGTCACTAACGTATAAAACGGTCACTAACGAACAAGATGGTCATTAACGAACAAGACGGTCACTTTCGAACAAGACGGTCGCTAACGAACAAGACGGGCAGAAACGAAATAGACGGGCAGAAAATACACAGACACACAGGCGGAAATGACACAGACGGGCACAAACGACCCAGAGGAGCAAAAGCGATACAGGTACAAAAGACCCAGACGTGCATAAACGTCCGAGACGAACACAAACAGCTCAGTCCATCACAAAGGACCCAGACGGTCACCAACGACCTAACTGGTCACCAACGATTCAGACGGTCAGAAACCATACGGTCATTTCCGACCCAGTCGGTCACTTACGACTCAGACGGTCAGTAACTACCCAGACGGTTACTAACGACCCTGACGGTCACTAACGACCCAGACGGTTACAAACGACCCAGACGGTCACTAACGACCCAGACGGTCACATATGACCCAGATGATCACTAACGACCCAGACGGTCACTAACGACCCAGACGATCACGAACAACTCAGACAGTCACTAACGGCCTAGACGGATACTTAGCACCCAGACAGTCACTTACGTCCCAGACGGTCACTAACTGTCCAGACGGTCACAAACGACCCAGAAAGTCACTAACGACCCAGACGGTCACTTACGACTCAGACGGACAGTTACTACCCAGAGGGTCACTAACGACCCAGATTGTCACTAACGACCCAGACCGTCACTTACGATCCAAAACATCACAAACTACCCAGACGGTCTCTTATGACCCAGTCAATCTTTAACAACCCAGACGGTCACTAACGACCCAGACGGTCACTAACGGCCCAGACGGACACTAACTGTCCAGACGGACACTAACGACCCTGACGGTCACTAACGACCCAGACGGTCTCTTACGACTCTGACGGTTACTAAAGTCCCAGACGGTCACTAACGACCCAACCGGTCACTAACGGTCTAGACGGACACTTACGACACCGACGGTCATTAACGACCCAAACGTAAACTTACGACTCAAACGGTCAGTAACTACCCAGAAGGTCACTAACAACCCAGATTGTCACTTACGACCTAGACCGTTCCTAACGACCCAGACGGTCACTAACGACCCAGACGCTTACTAACGACCCAGACGTTCACTAACGACCCAGACGGTTACAAACGACCTAGACGGTCACTAACGACCCAGATGGTTACAAACGACCCAGATGGTCATTAACGACCCAGACGGTTACAAACGGCCCAGACGGTCACTAATTACCCGGACGGTCACTAGCGACCCAGATGGTCACTACCGACCCACCCGGTAACTGACGACTCAGATAGTCGCTAACGAACAAGACGGTCACTAACGTATAAAACGGTCGCTAACGAACAAGATGGTCATTAACGAACAAGACGGTCACTTTCGAACAAGACGGTCGCTCACGAGCAAGACGGGCAGAAACGACACAGACGGGCAGAAAATACACAGACACACAGGCGGAAATGACACAGACGGGCCCAAACGACCCAGAGGAGCAAAAGCGATACAGGTACAAAAGACCTAGACGTGCATCAACGTCCGAGACGAACACAAACAGCTCAGTCTATCACAAACGACCCAGACGGTCATCAACGGCGAAACTGGTCACCAACGATTCAGACGGTCACAAACAACCCATACGGTCATTTACGACCGAGTCGGTCACTTACGATTCAGACGGTCAGTAACTACCCAGAGGGTCACTTACGACCCAGACCGTCACTAACGACCCAGACGGTCACTTATGACCCAGACGGTCAGTGACCCACACGGTCACTTACGATCCAGATTGTCACTAACGACCCAGACCGTTACTAACGACCCAGACAGTAACTAACGACCCAGACGCTCACTAACGACCCAGACGGTTACAAACGACCCAGACGGTTGCAAACGACCCAGACGGTCACTAACGACCCACACGGTTACAAACGACCGAGACGGTCACTAACGGCCCAGACGGTCACTAACGACCGAGTCGGTCACATATGACCGACGATCAGTAACGACCCAGACGGTCACTAACGACCCAGACGATCACGAACGACCCAGACAGTCACTAACGGCCATGACGGACACTAACGACCCAGACAGTCACTTACGTCCCAGACGGTCACTAACTGTCCAGACGGTCACTAACGACCCTGACGGTCACTAACGACCCAGACGGTCTCTTACGACTCTGACGGTTACTAAAGTCCCAGACGGTCACTAACGACCCAACCGGTCACTAACGGTCTAGACGGACACTTACGACACCGACGGTCATTAACGACCCAAACGTAAACTTACGACTCAAACGGTCAGTAACTACCCAGAAGGTCACTAACAACCCAGATTGTCACTTACGACCTAGACCGTTCCTAACGACCCAGACGGTCACTAACGACCCAGACGCTTACTAACGACCCAGACGTTCACTAACGACCCAGACGGTTACAAACGACCTAGACGGTCACTAACGACCCAGATGGTTACAAACGACCCAGATGGTCATTAACGACCCAGACGGTTACAAACGGCCCAGACGGTCACTAATTACCCGGACGGTCACTAGCGACCCAGATGGTCACTACCGACCCACCCGGTAACTGACGACCCAGATGGTCGCTAACGAACAAGACGGTCACTAACGTATAAAACGGTCACTAACGAACAAGATGGTCATTAACGAACAAGACGGTCACTTTCGAACAAGACGGTCGCTAACGAGCAAGACGGGCAGAAACGACACAGACGGGCAGAAAATACACAGACACACAGGCGGAAATGACACAGACGGGCCCAAACGACCCAGAGGAGCAAAAGCGATACAGGTACAAAAGACCTAGACGTGCATCAACGTCCGAGACGAACACAAACAGCTCAGTCTATCACAAACGACCCAGACGGTCATCAACGGCGAAACTGGTCACCAACGATTCAGACGGTCACAAACAACCCATACGGTCATTTACGACCGAGTCGGTCACTTACGATTCAGACGGTCAGTAACTACCCAGAGGGTCACTTACGACCCAGACCGTCACTAACGACCCAGACGGTCACTTATGACCCAGACGGTCAGTGACCCACACGGTCACTAACGATCCAGATTGTCACTAACGACCCAGACCGTTACTAACGACCCAGACAGTAACTAACGACCCAGACGCTCACTAACGACCCAGACGGTTACAAACGACCCAGACGGTTGCAAACGACCCAGACGGTCACTAACGACCCACACGGTTACAAACGACCGAGACGGTCACTAACGGCCCAGACGGTCACTAACGACCGAGTCGGTCACATATGACCCAGACGATCAGTAACGACCCAGACGGTCACTAACGACCCAGACGATCACGAACGACCCAGACAGTCACTAACGGCCATGACGGACACTAACGACCCAGACAGTCACTTACGTCCCAGACGGTCACTAACTGTCCAGACGGTCACTAACGACCCAGACGGTCACTAACGACCCAGACTGTCACTTACGACTCAGACGGTCAGTTACTATCCAGAGGGTCACTAACGACCCAGATTTTCACTAACGACTCAGACCGTCACTTACGACCCAAAATATCACTAACTAACCAGACGGTCACTTATGACCTAGACAATCTCTAACAACCCAGACGATCACTAACGACCCAGACGGTCACTAACGGCACAGACGGTCGCTAACGACCCAGACGGTCACTTACGGCCCAGACGGTCACTAACGACCCAGACGGTCACTTACAACTCAGACGGTCAGATACTACCCAGAGGGTCACTAACGACCCAGATTATCACTAACGACCCAGACCGTCACTTACGACCCAAACCATCACAAACTAATCAGACCGTCACTAATGACCCAGACAATCTTTAACAACCCAGACGGTCACTAACGACTCAGACGATCACTAACGACCCAGACGGTCACTAACTGTCCAGACGGTAACTAACGACCAAGACGGTCACTAACGACCCAGACGGTCTCTTACGACCCAGTTGGCTCTTACGACCCAGACGGTTACTAAAGACCCAGACGGTCACTAACGACCCAGACGGTCACTAACGGCCAAGACGGACTCTAACGACCCACACGGTCATTAACGACCCAGACGGTAACTTACGACTCAAACGGTCAGTAACTACCTAGAAGGTCACTAACGACCCAGATTGTCACTAACGACCTAGACCGTTCCTAACGACCCAGACGGTCACTAACGACCCAGACGGTCACTAACGACTCTAACGATACTACAATGCATTAGATTCTGGTGCTTGTTAGACCTCCAGATATTCGAGCAATTCTACCACGAAAAACTATTACCGCTGTTCCACTTACAATTCTTCCACTATCACTTCAGCTGCCCTTTATCAACGACTGCCCGGGATAACCGTTACCCGGGATAAATGTAACTACATTTTCTGTGCAAGTTTTCTAGAATTCAGTGGGAAATACAATTATTCAAATGATCGTTTCCATGTTGTCGCGGCAGAAAGTAAAAAAGCCAAAATTTATTGCTTATTTATCCTTGAGAATAGATTTTATTACATGGGAGTTTTTTTGTTTTGTTTTTTTCTCCCTTTCAAAATTCAAAATTTAAGTATTATATGACTTAGTGTAGGGATCACAGAATTTTGAAAATGTGCAACAATTCACTTTTCCCCATAGCACGTCATACGCAGTTTTTAACTTTTTTGACGTAAAATAAATAAATAAATACCCACCTTGCCATACACGCGTTTTGATGCACGCGACCAGCCAATGCATGTCGCAATTTTAGGTTCTGAATGTATGCAATTATTCGTTTATTTTGTTAAAAATGGTAAATGCTAAAAACAGTTAAAACTATGAGAAGTGAATCCAGTGCAAACAAATTCGGGGGTCACAATCCTCACCCATAAACACTTTTAATTCTTAATACATATATAAACTAGCGTTTTTCAATAATGAAGAAAATGTTCTGTCCCATGTAAACCGCTTGGAAGATCTAACACGGTAGGTGTTTGCTAATATCCCTCATCTTGCCCTTCATTAACGAATCGACTTAATATGGCGGGAAAACTGATCACGAAACCTTGAAAAATTATTTCCCATTTAACTCGAGATAACGTGCACAGATACTGAAGTTACATTTATGTTCAGAAGCAAAAAAAGGCGCTGTCTCAGCATTCGCTTAAATAATCAGTTTAACTAGACTATTAAATTGCTAGACATGAAAGTTAGAATCACGTGCATGGCATTTGTATATTATTCGTACAATTCTTCCATGCAATTGAAGTCTAGTGAAGACAGGACTCGTTTCCCCAATCATTATGCCATACATCGGAGGGGGGCGGAGAACATTTGCAAAAAACACAATACGGCTGAGAATTTGTAAATACTGAACGAACTGCACAAATAACTAAATTTTGTTTTATTTCATTTAAATGGACGTTCAGAGTAGTACTTATTTTTTTTATTTGGAACGACAGATTTTTAATATTTATACTTGACATTACTAAAACCTTTGCAACATATTTTACTACTTTACTGTTCAACACTTAACCGTTTACTGCTATCGAGATTAAAGAAATAACTAATACAATAAAATTCTGAAACATTAAAAATGAATTAAGAGTGACAAAAAAGTGTAAAAACTTCAGAACGTTCTCTACATAACGACAATTATCATAATTAACTAATAAAAATTATATTTTACAATTCGTCAGCAACAGAGGCAATGGCAACTTCCATGCAATTTCTGAACACCTAACACAATTCAATTAACACGGCGCAACTCCTAAATTCATGCTAAAATTTGAAAATAAAATGTCGACAATGCACTTATTTCGTATTACGTAACCTTACCTCAAGATACGAACGAATTTCAGTTAGTCTGGTCCTCGATAACACCATTAGATTGCCACGAGGTCAAGTATGTAAACGGATGGAACCTGAACAAGAATACAGTCATTTAAAACGGAAAACAAAATGAATCTTATTTTCGTTAAGTTTTACACACAAATTGTTACGAACAACAAAATACGAAACTCATTACCTTAAATAACGGTGCCAGCCAAACAGTCGATAAACCATTTCCATCACCCGTAACTACCCAAAATTTCATCCCTGCTGCCGCCGCACACTAGCTTTGTTGACGGCAGATACACATCTGCGCCTCTCCTTCAAAATCTATCCCCTCCACTCCCCACTACTCGTTTCCCCTTCTCAAACGTTGAAGCCCTTCTCTCAACCCCTCCACAGATGCCAGATTTAGAGCGATTGGAAGCAATGGATGTTCAGTGCTTCATGGCGTTTAGTCGATTAATAATTCATGCAATATACAAAAGAAATACCAAATAAACTTAAAGCATATGTCCATGGCAATCGTGTAAACCTTTGCTAATACGATATAATATGATTTTATGATATGAATTTTCTTTGTAAGCTAGTGGTGCGAAAACAGAACGAACTTTCTCGCCAGTTTTTTTACCGCAAAATTACGCGAAAAGTACTCAAATTTTCGAAAAATTGTACATGACCTTATTTCAAAACATATTTTTAAGCAACAGGTTTCACTAAGAGAAAAATATCTCAATCATTAATACTTTAGTTGTAGGAAGACTCCGAAAATATTTTAAACTTTTGCAGTTTTCGAAAAATCAGTGTTTTCAATGAACACGAGACCTGCACCACTCTCTTAGGCGTCCTTTACACGATCCAACAACAAAATTTAATCAAAAACAAAATGGAGCCAGTTTTTTGAAAATTTTGAAAATATCACAGGGGCCTCATGTAAAGTAACCCCCAAAATTAAAATAACGGTTTCAAATTCAAGGGCTCACGACATCAGCCAGATCGATTGGGGAATATCAATTTTGGAGAAAATCGGCTGAACGGTTTAGCCGCTAGCGTTGGTCACAGACGGACGGACTGCTGGACAGACGGACGGAAAGACATATTACCGTCTTTCGATTTTTTGGTTTCAAGGACCAACAAAACATAGATTCTGGCTGCAACACGTGTTAGATGATATTTTTCTAAATTTAGCATCTGTATTTATCCACTTTTTCATTATCAAGGCCTTTAAATAATACAAGTTTTTTCCTGAAAATTTGCCGTTCTCCGCTCAGCATTACAATACTTTCTTTTTACTCCGTCAAAGCTCCCGTCAACGCTCTCGTCAACGTTCTCGTCAACGCTCTCGTCAACTCTCTCGTCAACGCACTCGTCAAAGCTCTCGTCAATGCTTCTCTTGCCAATGCTTGCTACACGTTTTGCCAATGCTTTTTGCCAATGCTTCTTGTTAATGCTTCATAAGCCAATGCTTTTAAGTTAATGTTTGCCAATGTTTCTTGTTAATGTTTTTGCCAATTAAGTAGCCATCGCTTGCCAATGTTTGCCAATGCTTTGCCAATCACTCTCGTAAACGCTTCGTCAACGTTTCCGTCAACACTCGTCAACACTCTCGTCAACACTCCTCAACACTCTCCTCAACACTCTCGTCAGCACTCTCGTCAACACTCTCGTCAGCACTCTCGTCAACACTCTCGTCAGCACTCTCGTCAACACTCTCGTCAACACTCTCGTCAACACTCTCGTCAACACTCTCGTCAACACTCTCGTCAACACTCTCGTCAACACTCTCGTCAACACTCTCGTCAACACTCTCGTCAACACTCTCGTCAACACTCTCGTCAACACTCTCGTCAACACCCTCGTCAACACTCTCGTCAACACTCTCGTCAACACTCTCGTCAACACTCTCGTCAACACTCTCGTCAACACTCTCGTCAACACTCTCGTCAACACTCTCGTCAACACTCTCGTCAACACTCTCGTCAACACTCTCGTCGACACTCTCGTCAACACTCTCGTCAACACTCTCGTC